>BPLR01015074.1:0-74351 GCA_021605095.1 Caerostris extrusa
TTACGTATTGCTGCTTCATTGCGAGGTCAGCCATACTAAAAATGCAATTGTCACTGAATATTAGCTTTCCAATATATAAAGCAAACCTGAATTCAAAGAGGAACTTATTTTACGATTGAAACATTTTCTTCGAAAAAAAAAAATAAAATTTGTTTGAAATGGCACGAGCACAAGAACAAAAAAATATAAAGAAAAAGAAAACATTCAAAGTGAATGGATTTAAAATGGGTGGAAGAAAAGGCTTCTCTCAATTCGAACTCGCAGAAAAAAATGTTGTTTGAAAACTGAGAAGACCTGAAATGGAACTACTTGGTATCCATTAACCGACTTTAACTCCGGGTCGAAGTTAATTGCGGGAAGGGAAGTTGCTTTCTAAAAAAAAAAAAAAGGAGAGAAATTTCAGAAAGAAAATGCAAACTGAAAAAGCAGAAAATCCAGTAAAGAAGGAATTCATAAAAGACAGGATAGAAAATTAGTTCAAGAAACCTTTAAAAATGCAGCGAGTTAAGAATTTGTAACTGAGGGTAATAAGGTGCTAATTTTTCAGGCAATTAAAAGGATAGTGTTACTGCCTCCAATGTATGGATTAACGTAAAAAAGATGTTTTTCAATAAAAATACTTTACGTAATCGATGGTTAGAAAAGAAAATACTTTCAGTAACTTATGGTTTAGTACCTTTTCGTAGTTTTTGAATTCTTTTATGTTCGCTTAAGTTAATATTTCATAGATTTTCACATTGTCCATAAAATATCGTTACTATATTAAGAATTAACGTAAAAAATGCAAATGGCGATGGTTAGATTCCGATGATGCTTGTGACTACTTGAGTAAAGCATTTCAAATCGACAGTCAGGTTGCAGTGTTATATCTTTCTTGTTTTCTACCCTATAATACAACCTGAGAAACCTATGTGTGCAACCTTTGGGACACAAAGAATTAAGTCATTTTGCTTGGTGTAAATGCTGTAAAAGTGTAATGCTGTAAAAAAAAAAAAAAACCACTCGTCACAATGAGTTCAAATTGGAACTGAAGATACTAGAAGAAGGGGGAACGATATAACAAAAAAAAAAAGGTTTCACTGAGTTTTTCCAATCCATTTGGGTATAACCTGCCGTGGTGTGGCTTTCCACTCACAGTGCCAGAACTGTTGAATGACTTGTAAGCCATAAAAAAAACGAAAAAGTCAAGCACATTTAACAATACAATTGGTCTTATGTGCAACTCAAGCAAAATATGTTGTCATTTCTATTCAAATATCACTGGCAGCCGAATTCCCTTTCTTTATGCCGTTTACAGAACCATTTATTTATACAATTTGGAATTTTTTTGATGTCGTACATTTTCCCTTTTTTTCAAGAATCTTCAGTTCAAATTTGAACTCATTGTGACACGTGTTATTTTTTTACTAGGTCACAATTTTAATGTGGGTTCCAATTTATTTATTATGACATGTCATATTATTACAATAATTTTAAATGTAATTACATTTAAAATTATCATACTACAAATCTTTTAGACAAGAAAATGTTTCGAGGGGAATAATGGTTTTAAGAATTGAGTATATTTGTTTTAAAATTCTTCCGTACTTGTAAGAAATTCAGAAAACACATTTGATTTTATTGGGGAAAAAACCCATCCAGATAAAGATTAAACAGTACTCCTACATTTATTAAACACAAATAAAAATAATATCAGTAAATAATTTTCTTCACTCTGATAATTTCCTTAAGTAAAAAAAAAAATATATAAATAAATATAAAAATTAAAAAGAAAACCTACTTTTTACAGAACTCTATTTGTGTCATCTAATATTTATCATATGATTTTATGAGTATATGTCGCATGATTTTTCATTATTGTTTAATAACTAAGATATCTGGAAGGTTGGGCTTTACCAGAACTTAATAATTTTTTACAATTGCCTACCAAAAAATAAAAAAAAAAATCCTGTAATAAACTTGCAGTTTTTTTTTTATCTTTTAATTTGATCTTATTAAATTCTTTCTACAAGTCTAGCTGCTTTCATCCATAGAGTAAAGTTGTTGTAGGAGGGTGGGGGCAGTTGTCAAGAAGAATGGGACATTGAGTTATTAAATTTCCGGAGATATGTCTTAACTTGGGGGCTCGTATCACTCGGAGGGGACATTCTTTTATGTCCCTGAAATTTCTGCAACGAAAAATCTTTTTGCTTGCAGAATTTTATACAGTTTTCGCTACTTTTTGTGGGTGAAACTGATCGTGGATGCCATGGTATGGCATCAAATAAAATTCCAAAAAAGTTCTACCGATTTTCCCCAGCCAATGACTTTGTCATTGTGGATGGACTTTACACTAACATTGTCACAACTGTTGGATTGTTCGAAAGACATATGTCCGTCAAAACAAACAATCCAGCACATTGAACACTATAGTTAGTTTAATATGCATCTTATTTGAAACAAGTTGTGATTTCGATTCAAAATATCACTTTCAGCCAAATTTACTTCTTCTTTACGCTGTTTATAGCGTCATCTATCAATACACTTTGGAATTTTTTTTTTTTATAATACCGTATCATTTCCCTTTCTTGAAGAATCTTCGGTTCAGATGTGAACTCATTGTAACGAGCTTTACTTTTTACAGCCTTTTGAAATTGGGACTTTTATTCTAACGACTCTGTATATTATGAGAAAAGTTCGTCGTCTTCAAAGCACATAAATACAGTTCACTGAACATTTGATTTGACAGATCATATTTAATAAACAATTTCTGAGAAATATGTCTTCTCATTATTGATTTAACAACTAAAATAGCTGAAAGTGATATGCTTTTACTAGAACAAATTATTTTTCACTAACTCCCTATGAAGGGGGAAATGAAATAAATTTCAATAATAAACTTGCAGTTTTTTTTTTCGGCGTGTAGACTGATCATATTAAATTCTTTCTACGAGTCTAGCTGATTTAATCCATAGAGTACAGCTGTTTGTGTGTGAGGGGGAAGTTGTCAAAAAAAAAATTGGATTTATTAAGTTTTTGGTAGAAATTGTCTTCAACTTGGGGGCTCGTATCACTCGGGGGGGGCGAGCATTCTTTTTGCCCCTGAAATTTCTGTGACGAAAAATTTTCGCTTTCCAGAATTTTATATAGTTTTCTGTCATTTCATTTTGGTGAAACTGATCTGGAGACTTGTTTCATCAGTGTTGACGCGGCGTGATTTTTTATAGTTGTTGAACTGTAAATGTCACAAATATTACACTGACATATTTTAGACTTTTTGTAGATCAAATTACGTTTCCTCAGTCCCAGTATTCTGTCCAAATTGGTGTCAATTTACACTCATGTCCATAAATTAAGGATAATTCAGAATCACACAGAAATTGAACACTAAAATAAAAATTCCACCTGTAGAACTATCACACACATCTTGAAGAAGAATATTTACAGAAAACCATCAGATGAGATTTTGACGATAGTGTAAGAGAGGGGCATATAAGGAATGGTGGCAAAGAAGTAAAAATTGTTCACAAGCGCTTTAAAAGCCTTAAACTGCAATAACCGCATAGTTATGGCACAAAAGGAACATTTGGATGATTCTTTACGTGGTAGAATTATCGGACGACTGGAATGTGGACGTAACCAGCTGGAAGTATCCGAGGAACTTGAATCGCCCAGAGTGTCATCTCCAGGCTTTGGCAACGATTCCAAGATCATGGTAATGTGAGTAGATGTTACAGCACAGGTCGCCCCTCGAGTTACAACGCCGAATGAGGACCGGTATTTAGCAGTTAGTGCCAAAAGAAACAGACGGAGCACAGCATCAGACCTGTCGCGTCAGCTCTCTTCAGCTACCGGTACGACAGTTTCAAGGCAGACCGTTCAGAACTTAGTGCACATTGGTCTATATGCTCGTAGGCCTGTCAGATGTGTTCCACTTACCGCAACTCACTGTCGCCTGCGATTAACCTGGAAGTAGAGAGCATGCATTGTGGACACCGCAACAGTGGTCTGTCAGTGTTTTCGACAAGTCCAGGTTTAGTTTGCAGTCTGATTCTCGCCGGACTTTCATATGGAGAGCGCCAGGTACCCGTTACCCAAGAAAACACCATTGAACGACACCGTTACGGTGGTGCCGGATGGCTCGTTTGGGGAGGAATTATTCTTGGTTCCGGAACTGACCTGCATGTTCAGAGTGTAACGATGACAGGCCACATCTATCGGGAGGTCATTCTGGAACAACATGTACGTTTGTTTCGGGGCGCCATAGGTGCTGAATTTCTGTTTATGAATGACAACGCCAGTCCTCCCATGCAAACATTAGACGAATGTCTTCAATTGAGGATATCACCCGTATGGATTGGCCAACCGGAATTGAATCAATAGAGCATGTGTGGATATGCTTGGCCGACGAATTGCAGCCCGCACCCCTCCCACCTGCCAACCGGAACTTCGGAGGGCACTTGACGAGTGGTGTAATGTTCCCCAAATCGATTGATAATTTGATACTCAGCATGCCTAGGCGTTGTAATGGCTGTATTGCATCGTCCGTTAGACACTCCATATTAACCATCATACTAACCATGTTATACTGTTTTTTGTAAATAGGTTCTTTTGAAATTTGCTCCAGGGAGCTCACAATTTTTATTAATTATGTCAAACATATAGCATCTTTTTTGCTCTATACCTTTGTTTAATAAATATACTTTACAAATAAGTCAAATTTGTTTTGCTTCTGTCTCTTTCTTTGTCTGAACTTCATTATCCTTAATTTATGGACATGAGTGTATTAATTTTTATTTCGTATTATTAATATATTTTCCTAAAGATTTTAATTCAATGGTTGTATACACGGTGATTATAATTAAAGTCCCACTTTCAAAATGCAGTAAAAAAAAAAGAAGCACTCGTCACAATGAGTTCAAATTTGAACTGAAGATTTTGAAGAAGTGGGAAACGGTACGGCTTCAAAAAAAAAATTCCAGAGCGTATTAATTTGAACACTGTAAATGACATTTAGGAAGTGAATTTGTTTAAACGTTGAATCGAAATGACAACGTATTTACACATTCAACCAACTGCAGTGTTCAATGTGCTGGATTGTTTTGAATTTTTGACGTTAAAATGACTTCCAAGTCTTTCAACAGTTGTGACACTGTAAAGTGAAAAACCCATCCAATACGCCAAGGCCATAACAAATTTAACAGCAAAAATCAGTGTAACTTTTTTGATACCATACCGTTTCCCCCTTCTTCAAGTGTGACAAGTGGTTCTTTTTAACAGTATTTTGAAAGTGTGACTTCAATTATATATATTATTTTAATTAATGATGTTAATTATATTAATTATATTTTTCATATTTACTTTTTATATTTATTTTTTATATTTATTATTTTATATTACATTAATTTTTTAATATTATTTATTATTCTTTATTACATGTCATATTATTACATTAATGTCATAATTATTGCCGTGCCGTAAATTGCCGTAAATTGTCGTGCTATCAATTTTGTAGACAAAAAATGTTTGAGGGGAATAAACCTTTTAAGTACATTTTTTTCCATTTTATTAGTACTTGCAAGAAATTTAGAAAACAATTTAATTTTTAAGTGGAAAAAAAAAGCACCCACATAAAGATTAAATAATATCTTTACATTTATTATACACAAATAAAAAAATATCAGTAAATAGTAATTTTCTTCTCTCTGATAATTTTCTTTAGTAAAAAATATATATAAATAAATAAACACTGAAAAAACTTATTATTTACAGAACTCTATTTTTGTCATTTAATATTTAACAAACCTATTTCCCAAAAGTATGATTTCTCATTATTATTTTAATCACTAAAATAGCTGGAAGGGTTTGCTTTTACGAGAACTTATTAATTTTTTACAATTGCTTACAAAAATAAACATGAAAAATCCTGTAATAAACTTGTAAGGTTTTTTTTTTTTTTTTTTTTTTTCATTTGATCATTTAAATCTTTCTAAAAGTTCTTTCTGCTTTTATCCATAGAGTACAGCTGTTGTAGGGGGGGCAGTTGTCAAGAAGAATGGTACATTGGATTTATTAAATTTCCGCTCGCTAGAAATGTCTTTAACTTGGGGCTCGTATCACTCGGAGGTATATTTTTTTGCCCCTGAAATATTATGGACGAAAATGGTTTCTCTTGCAGAATTTTATGTAGTTTTCTGTCATTTTTTGTGGTGAAACTGATCGCGGAGGAACGTGGAAACTGATCGTGTTTCATGAGTTTGATACATGTCAGCTTTGACGTGATTTTTGTAGTTGTTGACTGCTGCTAGTACTACTACACCACACCACATCACTGTGCCTAGATGTAGTTGTTGACTCGTAAATATCACAAAAATTGCACTCATAAGTTTTAGACTTTTGTAGTTCAAATTAAGTTTCCTTATTCTCAGTAGCAGCCTGATGACAAATTGGCTAGCGCTCTGGCCTTTGGTGTTCTAAGTTCGAATCCTCGTGTGAAGGCATGAATGTTTGTGAGTGGTTCGGAAAGCATTTTGAGCTGTAGGTACCGGTTTGTTTAGCCCTCATTATTGCACAAGATGACCATAGAGCGACAAACAAAATCATTCTCAGTAATCTGGTACAAACCAATTTTAATTTATTAATTTTGTTTGATATCAACATATTAATTAGAGATTTTAATTGAGTTTTCATATACAGGAAACATTAATATAATTAAAGTATTATAATCAATGTAATTAATCAACGTACATTGATTATAAAATATATTTCGAAAATCAGAAATAATAAATCGAAATTGTTTATGGATATGCGATATACTATTTCCGATAATTTAACTCTTTGTGGTCAATCGACGATTCTGACTCGACATCATTTTTTCTTTTGCAACAAGTACAACATCGAGTGTCGCTCCACGGTTTTTAAATTTAAGTGTTAATCGTTTAAAAATTTAAAAATTCTTTTTTGCAGGAAATTATATTTTATTTTACTTTTGTGTAACGTAGTACATAAATGTCTTTGTGAGCTACAACGGGCGTTGCCGTAACCAGGCTTGTTAGAATAAGTATCTTAACTTAAATATCATTTTAATGTTTGCTTTATGTGGCACGTAAATGCAAGGAAATTATAATGAAAGTCCCATTTTCCAAATGCTGTCAAAAAAGAACCCCCTCGTCACAATGAGATCAAATTTGAACTGAAGATACTCGAAGAAGGGGGATACGGTATGGCATGAAAAAAAAGTTATACTGAATCTTTCCCATCAATTTGGTATGGCGTTGCCTTGGTGGTTGGGATTTCCACTCACAGTGTCACAACTGTTGAAAAACGAAACAGTCAAGCACATTTAACTACAGTTACTGCTGCAGTGATTTAATGGGCAACTCATGCTAATTCGATTCAAAACAGCACTGGCAGCCGAATTCATTTTCTTTATGCCGCTTACAGCGCCCTCTATTAATGCATTTTGTAATTTTTTTTTTGAAGCAGTACGTTTTTCCGTTCTTCAAATATCTTCAGTTCAAATTTAAACTCATTGTGACGAACGGTACTTATTTGACAGCATTTTGAAAGTGGGACTTTAATTATAATCACCCTGTATATTAAAATAAAAGTTCGTTGTCTTCAAAACACATAAATACAGTTCGTTGAACTGCTTGCTTTGTCATAGTATATGACAAAGTAATATAAGTATATAAGTGATTAATAAAGTAATATAAGTATTAATATATAATGTAGTGTAAAATATATGAATTCTCATTATTACTTCAATAACTAAAATAGCTCAAAGATTTATGCATTTACTAGAACAAATTAGATTTTTCACGAATTCCTTTGAAGATGGGGAAATGAAATAAATTTCAATAATACACTTTCAGTTTTTTATTTTTCCTGGCGTGAAGACTGACTGATCATATTAAATTCTTTCTACAAGTTCGGGCTGCATTCATCCATAGAGTGCAGATCTTGGATGGGGGGGGGGGAATGCAATTGTCAAAAAGAATGAGATGTTGGATTTATTAAATTTCCGCTCGGTGGAAATGTCTTTAACTTCAGGGCGACCATCCATCTGAAGGTGTCATTTTTTATTTATCTATACTGAGTGGACGATGAAATTCTACGAGGAGAAATCTTTTCGCTCGCGCAATTTCATTCGGTTTCCATCACTGCGACGACATGGACGAAAGTGATCAGGGGGTGCTGCTTTTTCATGTTTCTGACAGCGCATTTCAGAACTATTATTTTATTGCCGTTCAGCGATATACATAGCAGAAAAACTTTGTTCCATTTGTAGCGTCCTTCGAATCTGAGTCAGTTAAATGTTTTTTTGTTTTAAAATGTATGTAAAATTGTAGATACACTATTTTAAAATGCTATTTGTACATCAGTGGGAAGTTGTTCATACATAACGCCGTAAGAAGATGATTCACGTAAGTTCATTTAAAAAAGGATGAATTATTCCGCTGGATGGTTCTTTACGTTTGATTATAAAAAGCGGATGAAATACTTCAATGCAATATTTTCTACCTTTGTTTAAAAAGCTGACGAGTTCCTACATTGGATGATTCTCTATGATTATTTACAAAACCGGTGATTCTCTACGTTTGATTAAAAAATGCGGATAAATTCAAGTATCTTCAGTTCAAATTTGATCTCATTACGACGAGTGGTTTCTTTTTTTACTGCATTCTGAAATTGGGACTTGGATATAATCACCGATATTAAATATATATATATTTGTATTAATAAGAAAAGTTCGTCTTCTTCAAAACATATAAATACAGTTCTCTGAACATTTGCTTTGACAGGTCATATTTAACAAACATTTTCTGAAATATATGGCTTCTCATTATTACTTTAATAACTAAAATAGGTGAAAGGGATATGTTTTTACCGGAACAAATTGGCTTTTCACGAATTCCTTTGAAAAAGGAAATGAAATAAATTTCAAGAATAAAGTTGTGTTTTTTTTTAATTTTTCCGCCTTGTAGATGAAATTCTTTCTACAAGTTCTGGCTGCTTTCATCCATAAAGTACAGCTGTTGTAGGGGTGTGGGGGCAGTTGTCAAGAAGAATGGAATATTGGATTTATTAAATTTGCACTCGGAGAAATGTCTTTAACTCCGTGGTTATCGGATGGGGCATTCTTTTATGTCCCTGAAATTTCTGACACGAAAAAGCTTTTCACTTGCAGAATTTTATATAATTTCTGTCATTTTTTTTTTTTGTGGTGTAACTGATCGTAGAGGCTTGTTTCATAAGTTTGACACGGGTCGATGTTGACTTCATATGTTTTTATAAAAAATAAAGTAAATATGACAAAAATTACACACACAAGTTATAGACTTTTGCATATCCATTTAAGTTTCTTTAATACCATATAGTCTGGTCCAAATTGGTTTTAATTTATAAATTTTATTTTTGTATTATTAATATATTTACCAAGAGATTTCAACTGAGTTTCCATCTATTTATAAGTTGTATTAGGGGGCCTGATGTCAGAATGTCTGGCTCTCGGTACCACAGTTTTAGAGTTCGGGTCCCTGAGATGTCATGGCTGCTTGTAGTGGTTAGGAATCCATTTTAAATCGTAGTACCAGGTCTGATAGGATCGTAGAGCGTTGTGATGGTAGTGTGTCTCCGTGTCCGTAGCCTATCTTCAAGCTACACGTTCCTCCTGGGTAGTGCTAAATGAGTACATTAGTGCAGCCCTTGCTTATGGCATAAAGATGAACTGTCTCTGTATGGCCAGATGCATTAGAACAACAACAATATATGTTGTATAAAGTATATATTAAAAAATCAAATTGATGGTAAGTTTTTAAAAATATTCTGACAAAGGTTGATAATAGCGACGCTCGGTGTAACTCACAAAAACACTAATGCACTATCTTACATAAAAGTAAAACGAAATGCAATTTCCTGTAAAAAAATCTTAAACCCGTTAAACGATGCACATTTAAATCTAGAAACCGTGTCGCACCACACTCGATGTTGGACTTGCTGCAAAGAAAGATGATTCGACGTTGGACCACGAAGTTTTAAATTTTCCGATTTATTATAACTACGAATTAAGTTAAATAATAAAAAATTAATTCAGTAACTACGAATTCTTAATTTATATTCTGAATGTGTTGATTTTAATACAAAATAAACTTAAATGAGTTTCTTTAATGAAATGAAATTTTTTTAAAAAATCATATAATTTTTTTACGAAAGAAAGAGTTTGGAGGGAATTAAACATTTAAGAGGATAGTACATTTTTTTTTTAAATTCCTTCAGTATTTGTACGAAATCCAGAAAAACGAATTAATTTTTAAAGAAAAAAAAAAACATCCAGATAAAAGAGTAAAGAATATTTCTACATTTATTATGAACGAAAAAAATATCAATAAATCTTTCTTCTCACTGATAATTTTCTTAAGTAAAAAAAATGTGTAAATAAAAACTAAAAAAAAAAAAAATCTTACTATTTACAGAACTCTATTTTGTCATCTAATATTTAACAAACCTATTTCCCAAAAGTATGATTTTTCATTACTACTCTAATCACTGAAATAGCTGGAAGGAGGGGCTTTTATGGGAACTTATTAATTTTTTACAATTGCCTACAAAAAATAAACAGGAAAAAATTCCTGCACTAAACTTGCAGGGGTTTTTTCCATCTTTTCATTTGATCTTATTAAATTCTTTCTACAAGTTCTTTCTGCTTTTATCCATAGAGTACAGCTGTTGACAGGGGGGGATTAGTTTTCAAGAAGAATGGAACATTGGATTTATTAAATTTCTGGAGAAATGTATTTTAACCTTGGAGCTCCCATCCCTCGGAGGGCCCCATTTTTTATGCGCCTGAAATTTCTTGGACGAAACATCTTTTCAGTTGCAGAATTTTATGTAGTTAACTGTCATTCTTTTGGGGTAAAAATGATCGTGGAGTTATGTTTCATGAGTTTGACACTGATCAGCGTCAATGTGATTTTTGTAGTTGTTGACCCGTAAATGTCACCAAAATTGCTATTCCAAGTTTTAGACTTTTGTAGTTCAAATTAAGCTTGATCATTCCCAGTAGTTTTTGTCCAAATTAGGCTTAATTTATTAATTTTATTTTGTATTGTTAATATATTCACCTTGATATTTTAATTGAGTTTTCATATACGGGGTGATTATAATTAAAGACCCATTTTCAAAATGCTGCAAAAAAGAACCACTCCTCACAATGAGTTCAAATGTGAACTCAAGATACTTGAAATAGAGGGAAACGGTATGGCATCAAAAAGTTCTAAAAAAAGTTCCACCGATTTTCCCATCAATGGGATAAGACCTTGTCGTGATAGATGGGCTTTCCACTAACAGTGTCATAACTATTGAATGACTTACAAAAAACCGAAACAATCCAGCACATTGAACAGTATAGTTAGTTTAATGTGCAGCTACTGCGAAATAAGTTGTCATTTCGATTCACACTATCACTGGCAGCCGAATTCACTTTCTTTAGGCAGCTTACAACACGTCTATAGATGCAATTTAGAATTCTGTTTTTGATTCCCCCTTTCCCGTTTCCCCCTTCTTCAATTCTCTTCCGTTCGAGTGGTTCCTTTTTTACAGTCTTTTGGAAGTGGGACTTTAATTATAATCACCCTGTATGGTATAAGAAAAGTTCGTCTTCTTCAAAACACATAAATAATATTTGATGAACTTCTGTTTAGACAGATCATGTTTAACAAACAATTTCTGAAATATATGACTTCTCATTATTAATTTAATAACTAAAATAGCTGAAAGGGGATATGCTTTTACTAGAACAAACTAGTTTATCACAAATCCCTATGAATAGGGAAAATGAAATAAATTTCAAAAATAGACTTTCTGCTTTTTTTTCTCCGGCGATAATACTTATCATATTAAATTCTTTCTACAAGTTCTGACTGCATTTATCCTTTGAGTACAGTTGTTGTAGGGGGGTGGGGGACAGTTGTCAAGAAGAATGGAACATTGGATTTAGAATCGGTAGAAATGTCCTTAACTTGGGGGCTCTTATCACTCGGAGGGGACATTTTTTTTTTGTCCATCTGTGACGAAAAATCTTTTCAATTGCAGAATTTTATGTAATTTTCTGTCATTTATTTGGGGTGAAACTGATCGTGGAGAATCGTGGGAAACTGATCGTGTTTCATGAGTTTGATACATGTCAGCTTTGACGTGATTTTTGTAGTTGTTGACTGCTGCTAGTACTACTACACCACACCACATCACTGTGCCTAGATGTAAATATCACAAAAATTGCACTCATAAGTTTTAGACTTTTGTAGTTCAAATTAAGTTACCTTATTCTCAGTAGCGGCCTGATGACAAATTGGCTAGCGCTCTGGCCTTTGGTGTTCTAAGTTCGAATCCTCGTGAATGCATGAATGTTTGTGAGTGGTTCGGAAAGCATTTTGAGCTGTAGGTACCAGTTTGTTTAGCCCTCGTGTGTACAAGATGACCATAGAGCGACAAACAAAATCATTCTCAGTAATCTGGTACAAACCAGTTTTAATTTATTAAGTTTGTTTATATCAACATATTCATTAGTGATTTTAATTGAGTTTTCATATACAGGAAACATTAATACAATTAAATTAAAGTATTATAATCATTGTAATTAATCAACGTACATTGATTATAAAATGTATTTCGAGAATCAGAAATAATAAATCGAAATTGTTTATCGATATTATATATCATTTCCGATAATTTAACTCATTGTGGTCAATCGACAATTCTGACTCGACATCATTTTTCTTTGAAACAAGTACAACATAGAGTGTCGCTCCACGGTTTTTAAATTTAAGTGTTAATCGTTTAAAAATTTAAAAATTCTTTTTGCAGGAAATTATATTTTGTTTTACTTTTTTGTGTAACGTAGTACATAAATGTTTTTTGTGAGCTACAACGGGCAGCGTTATAACTAGTCGTGTTAGAATAAGTATCTTTAAGAAACTTAACTTAAATCTCATTTTAATGTTTGCTTTATATAGCACATAAATGCAGAGAACTTTCACTTTTTTCAGGGAAGTAACACGTTCAAAATTCTGTAAAAAAAAAAAAGAACCACTCGTCACAATGAGATCAAACTCGAACTCAAGATACTCGAAGAAGGGGGATACGATATGGCATCAAAATAAGACCTACCGAATCTTTCCCATCCAATTTGGTATGACGTTGCCTTGGTGATTGGGATTTCTACTCACAGTGTCATAACTGTTGAAAACTAAAACAGTCAAGCACATTGAACTACAGTTACTACAACAGTTGGTTGAATGTGCAACTCATGCCAAACACATTGTTAGTTCGATTCAAACTATTACTGGCAGACGAATTACTTTCTTTATACCGCTAACAGCGCCATCTATTTATACACTTTGGAACTATTTTTGATGCCGTACCGTTTCTCCCTTCTTCAAATATCTTCAGTTTAAATTTGAACTCATTGTGATGAGTGGTTCTTTTCTTACAGCATTTAGAAAGTGGGACTTACTTATAATCCCTCTGTATATTAAAAGAAAAGTTCGTCGTCTTCAAAACACATAAATACAGTTCGTTAAACTTTTGCTTTTGACATGCCATATTTAACAAACAATTTCAGAAATATATGACTTCTCATTATAACTTTAATAACTAAAATAGCTCAAAGAGTTATGTATTTACTACAACAAATTAGATTTTCACGAATTCCTTTGAAAAGGGAAATGAAATAAATTTCAATAATAAACGCATTTTTTTTATTTTTCTGGCGTGCTAGACTGATCGTATTAAATTCTCTCTACAAGTTCTAGTTGCTTTTATAAAAGAGTACAGCTGGAGGGAGGGGGGGGAGTGGATGCAATTGTCAAAAAGAATGAGATGTTGGATTTATTAAATTTCCGCTCGGTAGAAAATGTCTTTAACTTCAGGGCGGCCATCTATCTGAATGTGTCATTTATTTTATCTATACGGAACGGCCGATGAAATTCTAAGAGGAGAAATCTTTTCGCTCGGTTTCTTTTCTTTTCGGTTTTCATCACTCCGGCGACATGGACGAAAGTGATCACGGGTGCCCTTTTTTGATGATTCTGACAGGGTCAGCACTTGTCAGACTATTATTTCGTTGTCGTTCAGCCTTATGTATCGATAAATCGCAGAAAAATAATGCCCCATTTAGAGCGTCCTTCAAATATTTGTCAGTCATATATTATTTTTGTTTTAAAATGGTTGCTTTGTAAAATTATAGAAAACATTATTTTATATTTCAATTTGTACATCAGTGTGACTTTACTGACGATGCTAAACATCAGTGGATGATTATCTTAAGTTCTTATTCAATACCTGATGATTTTTTCTAGTAGATGGCTCATTACATTTCATTATATAAAGAGAATGATTTACACCACTTTAAGATTCTCTATGTTTGTTTAGAAAAGCAGATGAATTACACCATCAGAACCGTCGAAATTCGCTTACAAAAGAGGATGAATTATTGCAATGGATGGTAATCTATGTTTGTTTAAAAGCGAGGAATTACTTCAGTAGAAGGCCTCTTTACAAAAGTAGACGAAATACTCCCTGATGAATTACCTAAGTGGATGTGGTTTACAAAAACGGAAATGCTCTGTGTTTGCTTGATGAATTTACAAAGGCTAAGTGGATGATTATCAAAAGGTTTGTTTACAAAAAAACGGATGAATTACTCCAGTGGATGATTCGCTACGTTTATTTACAAAAGATGAATTACATAAACGGATGAATTTCGGAGTTCGCTTACAAAAAGGGAAGTATTATTCCATTGGATGATTCTCTATTGTTTGTTTACAAAAGCATATGAATTATTCCGTCGCATGACTCTCGGATTTCTGTTAATAAAGAGGATGTATTATTCCATTGAATGATTCCTTATGTTTGTTTTCAACAGCGGGCGAATTACTTCTGTGGATTACTCTATGTTTGATTTTAAGCAAAAGCACTTTGTTTAAAAGATAGCAGCTTTTATTATGTGAGTATAGTCCGACAACAGATTGTGATATATATATAAATATATATATATATATATATATATATATATATAAGTAATAAATTTTTACAATACATATATACGTATATATGTATTAATAAAAAACGTTCTTCTTCAAAACACATAAATTCAGTTCGCTGGACCTTTTCTATGACAGATCATATTTAACAAACAATTTCTGTAAAATATGACTTATCATTATTACTTTAATAACTGAAATAGCTGAAAGGAATATGCTTTTATTAGAACGAATAAGTTTTTCACAAATTCCATTGAAGATGGTGGAAATGAAATAAATTTCAATAATAAACTCGCAATTTTTTTTCATTCCGGCTTGTAGACTGATCATATTAAATTATTTCTACGAGTTCTACCCACATTCATCCATAGAGTACAGCTGTAGAGGAGGGGGGGGATGCAATTGTCAAAAAGACGAGATGTTGGATTTATTAAATTTCCGCTCTGTAGAAAATGTTTTTATCTTCGGGGCTCCCATCCATCTGAAGATGTCATTTTTATATCTGTACGGAATGGGCGTTGAAGTTCTACGAGGAGAAATCACTTCGCTTGCGCAGTTTTATTTGGTTTCCATCACTCCGGCGACATGGACGAAAGTGATCATGGGTGCCCTTTTTGATGTTTCTGACCTGAGCAGCCTTTGCCGAACTATTATTTTGCTGTCGTCCAGCCTTATATATCGATAAATCGCGAAAAAAATGCACCATTTAGAGCGTTCTACAAATCTGTGTCAGTCATATATATATATATATCATTTTAAGATGAATGCTATGTAAAATTATAGACAAATTATTTTATATTACAATTTATACATTAGTATGATGTAACTCAAGCTTTTCAACAGCAGTGAATGATTTTCTTAAGTTGTCTTACAAAAACCAATGAATCATTCTAGTGGATGCGTGTCTAAGTTTGAATATAAAAAGCAGATAAATTACTCCAGTGGAAGATTTTCTATATTTGTTTAAAAGCGGATGTGTTACTTAATTTTATGATTCCCTATGGTTATGAAAAAAAACGAGTGATTCGCTATGCTTGTTTTGAGAAATAGATGATTATCCACGTTAGCTTATGAAAAACGGATGAATTACTCCAGTGGAAAACTCTCGGAGTTCGCTTAAGAAAGGGGATGTACTACTGCATTGGATGATTATGTTTGTTTACAAACGCAAACGACTAATCCAGTGGATAGTCATCTGTGGTTGTTTAAAAAACGATGATTTACTCCAGTGGAAGGTTCTCTACGTTTGTTTAAAAAGACTTGAATTACTTCAATAGAATGTTACCTATGTTTGTTTGCAAAACGGACGAATTACTCCGGATGAATTATCTAAGTGGATGATTTTCTGTGTTTGATTACAAACACAGGTTAATCACTCCTGTGGAAAACTTTAAGTTTGTTTCTACACAAAAGCACTTTGATTAAAAAGAGGGCTGATTTTACTATATTAGTATAGTCCGACCGCGATTGTGATATATATATATATATATAATTATAAGTATTAAATCTTTAAAAGCATATATAATATATGTAAAATAAGAAACATTCGTCTTCAAGGTAGATAAATACAGTTCCCTGGACTTTTTCTTTGACAGATCATATTTAACAAACAACTTCTATAAAATATGACTTCTCATTATAACTTTCATAACTAAAATAGCCGAAAGAGATACGCTTTTACTAGAACGAATTAGTTTTTCAAAAATTCCTTTGAAGATGGGGAATGAAATAAATTTTAATAATAAACTGCAGATTTTTTTCATTCCGGCGGGTGGACTGTCATATTAAATTCTTTCTACAAGTTCTGGCTGCATTTTTTCATAGAGTACATCTGTTGTATGGAGGGGAGGGGAGGGATGCAATTGTCAAAAAAGAACGAGATGTTGGATTTATTAAATTTCCGCTCGGTAGAAAATGTCTTTAAATTTGGGACCTCCATCTATCTGAAGATATATAATTTTTTTTATCTATACGGAATGGCCGATGAAATTCTACGAGGAGAAATCTTTTCGCTTGCGCAATTTTATTTGGTTTCCATCACTCCGGTGACACGGTCGAAAGTGATCATGGGTGCCCTTTTTGATGTTTCTGACAGGGTCAGCATTTGCCAATCTATTATTTTGTTGCCGTTGAAAGATACATAGCAGAAAAATAATTCACCATTTAGAGCGCCCTTCAAATCTTTGTCAGTCTAGTATTTTTGTTTTTTTCAGATGGATGCTTCATAAAATTGTAGTTACATTAGTTTAAATCGCTGTGTGTACGTCAGGGTGAAGTTGATCATACTTCTAACCATCAGTGGGTTATTCGCTTAAGTTAATTTACGAAAGAGGGTGAATTATTCCAGTGGATGTTTCTTTACTTTTTGAATATAAAAGCGAAGGAATTACTCAGTAGAAGATTATCTACGTTTGTTTAAAGTTACGTTTACAAAGTTTTGAGTTTTGAGATTTGAGAGTTTTGAGATTGCGCCATTTTATTTGGTTTCCATGACTCCGGCGACATGCACGAAAGTGATCATGGGAGTCTTTTTTGATGTTTCTTACATGCTCAGCATCTGCCAGGCTATTATTTTGTTGACGTTGAACTATATATAGCAGGAAAAATATTGCACTATTTAGAGGGTCCTTCAAATATGTGCCAGTCATACATTTTTTTTATTTTATGATGTAGGCATTGTAAATTTGTATACTTATTATTTCAAATTGCTATTTGTTCATCAGTGTGAAGTTGTTCATACTTCTAACCATAAGTGGATTATTCTTTTAAGTTCATTTACAAAAGAGGATGAATTATTGATGGGTTTTTTTTTTACGTTTAATTATAAAAGCGGATAAATTACTCCAGTAGAAGATTTTCTACGTTTAATTAAATATTGGATGAATTTCATTCGATTATTCTTCATAGTTGTTTACAAAAACGAATGATTCTCTACGTTTCATTATAAAAAGCGGATGTCTTTCCACTGGATGATTCACTATGTTTGTTTAAAAAGTAGATCAATTGTTCCAGTGGATGGTCTTTTATGCATTTGTTTACAAAAACGGATGAATTACTCCAGTTGATTGTTATCAATGTTTGTTTACAAATCAGACGAATTACTCCGGATCAATTACGTAAGTGGATGATTTTCTATGTTTGTTTACAAAAATTAGGCGAATCACTCCTATGGATTACTTTAAGTGGGTTTTTACGCAAAAAGAACTTTAATTAAAAGATGGCTGCTTTTATTATCTGAGTATAGTCCAACCACGAATGTATATATATGTTATTAAATTTTAAAAATACATGCATATGTATATATGAATTAATAAGAAAAGTTCGTCTTCAAAACACATAAATAGAGTTCGCTGAACTTGACAAATCATATTTAACAAACAATTTCTGTAAAATATGACTTCTCATTAGAACTTTAATAACTAAAATATCTGAAAGTGATATGCCTTTATTGGAACAAATTAGTTTTTCGCCAATTCCTTTGAAGATGGGGAAATGAAATAAATTTCAGTAATAAACATGCAGTTTTTCATTTTATCCCGGCGTGTAGACTGATCATATTAAATTCTTTCTACAAGTTGTGGCTGCATTCATTCATAGAGTAGAGCTGTTGTGTGGGGAGGGGTGCAATTGGTAAGAAGAATGAGATGGTGGATTTATTAAATTTCCGCTCGGTAGAAATGTCTTTAAATTCGGGGCGCCCATCCATCTGAAGGTGTCATTTTATTTTATCTATACGGAATGGTCGACGAAATTCTATGAGAAGAAACCTTTTCGATTGCGCAGTTTTATTTGGTTTCCATCACTCCGGCGACATGGACGAAAGCAATCATGGGTGCCCTTTTGGTGTTTCTGACATGGTCAGCATTTGCCAGACTATGATTTTGTTGCCGTTAAAAGATATATATCGCACAAAAATATTGCAGCATTTAGAGAATCCTTCAAATCTGTGCCAGTCATACATTTTTTTTTTTTTTTTATTATGTATGATTTGTAAAATTGTAAACACATTATTTTAAATTGCTATTTGTACATCAGTGTGAAGTTGTTTATACTTCTAACCATCAGTGGTGTATGCTCTTAAGTTCATTTAAAAAACCGATGAATTTTTTTAGTGGGTGGTTTTTATATTTGATTATAAAAAGCGGATGAAGTACGAAAATTTTCTACTTTTGTTTACAAAAACAGATGAATTAGTTTTTAATTGATGATTCTCTATTTTTTTGTTTGAAAAAGTGGATGAATTACTCTAATGAATTACATAAAAGGAGGATTTTCTAGGTTTCTTTATGAAAACGGACAAATTACTGCCGGATTAATTGTTAACCGGATGATACTATATGCTTATTTATAAAAGTGGGCTAATTAAATTTGTTTTTAAGCAAACGCACTTTGATTCAAAGATTTTTTTTTTTTATGAGTATTGTCCGACCACATATTTTATATATATGTATATCTGCATAACTATTAAATTGTTACAAGACATATACATATATATATTTATATGTATTAATAAGAAAATTCGTCTTCAAAATAAATAAATACTATTCGTTGAACTTTTGCTTCGACATGTCATATCTAACAAACAATTCCTAAAAAATATGACTTTCATTATTACTTTAATAACTAAAATAGCTGAAAGAGATATGCTTTTACTGGAGCAAATTAGTTTTTGACAAATTCCTTCGAAAAGGGGAAAGGAAATAGATTTCAATAACAAACTTGAAGTTTTTTAGTTTTTCCTGGCGTGTAGACTGATCACATTAAGTTCAATTTTCTACAAGTTCTGACTGCATTTATCCATAGAGTGCAGAATCATTAGGGGGGGATGCATTTTTTAAAAATGAATGAGATGTTGATTTATTAAATATCCGCTCGGTAGAAAATGTCTTGCAAATCCGGGCACCCATCCATCTGAAGGTGGATGATTTTTTATCTATACGGAATAGGTGAAATCCCTATGAGGAGAAATGGGGTTTTTGAGCAAAAATATTTGGTTTAAAAGACTTTTATTATCGGCGATATGGAAGAAACGAATGAATGTATCGTACATGTTATTAAATTTTTTGATGTTTATGACATGGTCAGAAAAGTTTGCCAGACTATTACTTTGTTGCCGCTGAACGATATATTGCAGATAAATATTGCACTATTTAGTATGTCCTTAAAATCTGTGTCAGTCATATATTTCCTTGTTTTTAGATGGATGTTTTGTAAAATCGGAAGACACTTTATTTTAAATTTCAATATGTACGTCAATGTGAAGTTTTTATGCTTCCTGAACAGCGGTGGATTATTTTCTTTTACAAGTTGCCGATGCATTCATTCCATAGATGGAGCTGTTTTACGTCTGGTTAGAAGAAAGCAGATGGTGATTTACCCAGTGGCCGAATTTCTACATTTGTTTAGAAATCAGATGCATTGCCCTTCATCTGAAGGTTATTCTCTGTTTGTTTACGAAAATGGTCGACGAAATTCATGATTCCAGTGTATGCAGTTTTGTTCGGTTTCCATCACTCCGGCGTTTGAAAGTGAATGACTTACTGAAAACGGAAGGTTCTTTACGCTTTTTTAAAAAGAGGTAAACTGATCAGTATATAGAAAGAAACATATTGCACATCCTTCAAATCTTGTGTGATTCAAATATTTTTTTTTTTTTAAGATGGATGCTTTGTAAATTATAAACACATTATTTTATACTATAATATGTACATCAGTGGGAAGTTGTTCATGCTCCTCACCATCAGTGGATTATTCTCTTAATTTAAAAAAGAGGAAGAATTATTCAAATAAAGGTTTTCTACGTTTGTTTAAAAGCAGATGTGTTACTACATTGGATAATTCTCTACGGGTTAGTTATAAGTTAAAGGCGGATGAATTACTCCACCGGATGATTCTCGGATTCTCGTGCAAATTGGGTTGAACTACTCTATTGGATGATTCATTAATTCGTTCAATGATCGGATGAATTGATGAATGAGCGGAATTGAGTGGATGAATTACACTAGTGGATTGTCTCAATGTTTGTTTATGTCTCTAAAAACCTGACGAATTACTCCATTATATATAGATTATATACATATCATTTTTATACATATTATACATTTTATTATACATATTTTTGCAATACACGCACATACATACATGCGTAAGGAAATTTATTCTTAATAACACATAAATATTATTCTCTGAACTTTTGATTTGACATGTCATATTTAACAAACAATTTCTTGAAAATGGAAAATGAAATAAATTCCTATAATACATTTGCTGGTTTTTATTTTTTCCTGGCGTGAAGGCCGTATTGAACCGTGATCATATTAAATTCTTTCTA
This sequence comes from Caerostris extrusa, assembly GCA_021605095.1. Taxonomy (NCBI): domain Eukaryota; kingdom Metazoa; phylum Arthropoda; class Arachnida; order Araneae; family Araneidae; genus Caerostris; species Caerostris extrusa. The sequence continues at coordinate 21,352 of BPLR01015074.1, forward strand.
CAAGTTCTGGCTGCCTTTATCCGTAGAGTACAGTTGTTGGATAGGGAGGCGTGTGGATGCAGTTGTCAAGAAGTTGTGTGGATGCAGTTGTTTGCTTCGACAGATCATATTTAACAAAAATATATGAAATATATGTCCTCTCATTATTACTTTAATAACTAAAGTAGCTGAAAGAGATATGCTTTTTCTGGAACAAATTAGTTTTTCACAAATTCCTTCAAGAAAGGGAAATAAAATAAATTTAAATTTTTTTTTCTGGCCTGTAGACTAATCATATAAAATTCTTTCTACAAGTTCTGGGTCCATTCATGCATATAGTACAGCTGCAGGAGGGGGAGGGGATGCAATTGTCAAAAAGAATGAAATGTTGGATTTATTAAATTTCCAGTCGGTAAAAAATATCTTTAACTTCCGGGGCACTCATCTATCTGAAGGTGTCATTTTTTTATCTATACAAAAAACGGTCGATGAAATTCTAAGAGGAGAAATCTTTTCGCTCGCGCAATTTTTATTTGGTTTCCATCAATCCGGCGACATGGACGAAAGTGATCAGTGGTGCCCTATTTGATGTTTATGACATGGTTAGCGTTTGCTAGGCTATTATTTTGTTGCCGTTGTGGCTTTCATATCGATAAGTCGTAGAAAAATATTGCACCATTTACAACTCCATCAAATCTTTGTCATTCAAATAGACACATTGTTTTATATTACAATTCTGTAAAATCAGTGACACATTATTTTATGTTACAATTTTGAAAAACTATTCACGCGTTATTTAATATTTCACATCAGTGTGAAGCTACTCTCTCTTCTGAACATCAGTGGATAATTATCTTAAGTTATTTTACAAAGGCCCATGAATTACTCCAGTGGAAGGTTTTCTACGTTTATTTAAAAATAGAATGTGTTGTTTATTAATTCCTTAATATTGACTAATGAGAACATATCATAATATATCAAGGGATATTTTCATTAAAAATGTACGATTCGTCTGTTTCTGCCTTTAAACCTGAGGTCCATATCAATAGTTCACAGAAAATTGTAATATAGAGAACGATGATTATTTATGAAAAATAGTAATATTTATTTTCAAATCCCAAAGAATTTAAAGCAGCACATACTCATATGAAAACATCATTTATATTAATCAAGGGTTATTTTTTTTCCTAAAACTTCTAAAATCCTTTTTTATTCTAAAATTTGCACTGCTTGTGCCTTTCCCTTTTAAACAAAATGATTTAAAATAGTTGATAGATGAGTGGCTAGGTACAGAATAATGATTCTTTATTAAACAAAGCGTTTCTTTCTTTATTTCATACACCAAAGAATTAACGTAATCAATTCCATATAATAATTAATAGCACAAACAAACCTAAGAAAATTTTTATAAATAAAAATTAAACTTCCTCATCAAAAATGCACACCATCCATGTAATAAATTATGCATTTCACGATAAGCCGTTTACAGGCCTTAAGACATTAATGAAACTGATTATCAAGTTCTGAAAGCTCGTTTCGGTGTGCAGAGTGTGTGATATTCTCCCTGTTGGATTAGGGGAGGCAAACGAAGCGTTAAAATTATTTAATCCGACCCTCTACACACGAGTGGAATAGCTTTGCTTAAGGTGGAATATTAATTTAATACGCAGCCACTATCTTAATCAGCTGGAATTCCAAAGCTAATTCCGTACATAAGTTAATTGTGTAGCTCCAATTTTGAATATTCATCCATTGAATTAGGACCCTTTCTGACACATTTTTAACGATGGCCAACTCGCAAGTGTTGGCGAATTTTCCAATCAATATTCATTTGACCAAATTATTAGCTGAAACCTATTTTTTTAGCCCTTAAGTGTGGAGCAAGTTTTAATACCAATGTTTAAAACATTACATGCATTTACAAGAATTTTTAGTTTGTAATAATATAATACACTGAAGTGACAAAAATCATGGGATACCTCTTAATATCGTGTTGGCCCTCCTTTCGCCCGGCGAAGTGCAGCAACTCGACGTGGCATGGACTCAACAAGTCGTTGGAAGTCTTCTGCAGGAATATTGAGCCATGCTGTCTCGATAGACGTCCATAATTGTGAAAGCGTTGATGGTGCAGGATTTTGGGCACGAACAGACCTCTCGATGATGTCCCATAAATGCTCGATGGGATTCATGTCGGGAGATCTAGGTGGCCAGATCATTCGTTGGAATTGTCCAGAATGTTCTTCAAACCAATCGCGAACAGTTGTGGCCGGTGACATGGCGCATTGTCATCCATAAAAATCCCATCGTTGTTTGGGTACATGAAGTCCATGAATGGCTGCAAGTGATCTCCAAGTAGCTGAACATAAACATTTCCAAGTCCATGCCATGTCGCAAAAAACAGCCTATGAAAAAACAGCCCACACCATTACGGAGCCACCACCAGCTTGAACAGTGCCTTGCTGACAGTTTGGGTCCATGGCTTCGTGGGGTCTGCGCCCACACTCGAACCCTACCATCAGCTCTTACCAACTGAAATCGTGACTCATCGGACCAGGCCACGGTTTTCCATTTATCTAGGGACCAACCGATATGCTCACGTGCCCACGAGAGTCGCTGCAAGCGATGTCGTTCTGTCAGTAAAGGCACTCGAGTCGGTCTTCTGCTGGAATAGCCCAAGAAAGCCAAATTTCTCCGCACAGTTCTAACAGACAAGTCCCTTGTACGTCCCACATTGATTTCTGCGGTTATTTGACGCAGTGTTGCTTGTCTGTTAGAATTTACGACTCTTTGCAGACGTCGCCGGTCTCGGTCGTTAAGTGCAGGCGGTCGCCACTGCGCTGTCCATGGTGGGATGTTATGCCTGAAATGTCATACTCGGCACACTCTTGACAGTGGATCTGGGAATGTTGAATTCCCTAACGATTTCCGAAATGGCATGACCCATGCGTCTAGCTCCAACTAACATTCCGCGTTCAAAGTCTGTTAATTCCCGTCGTGCGGTCATCATCACGTCAAAACCTCTTCACATGAATAACTTGAACAGAAATGAAAGCTCTGCGAAAGCACTGCGCATTTATACTTGTTCTACGCGATGCTACTGCCATCTGAAAATTTGCATATTGCTATCCCATGAATTTTGTCACTTCAGTGTATTTTTTATCATCTTTAGTTTATTTGGTCTATAATAATACAATATTTTATATCCTTTTCGTTTATAATTATATAATATTTTATATCATAATTTAGCAATTACTAATCAATGATTATTTTTTTTTAAATTGTACGATTCATCTACTTCAGCTTTTAAACCAAATGACCATATGAATAGTAAATAAAATAATTGTTATATACAGAACTCTGATTCTTTACGAAAAATCAGCAACATTTTTCAATTCACCAAAGAATTAATGAACAGCACAATATTGACTAATATGAACATATCATAATAATAACACTTACCAATCAATGAGTATTGTTTCCTTAAAAATACACGATTCATCCCTTTCCGTTTATTAACAGAATGTTCATAGAACAATAGTTATATACCGAATGATGATTCTTTATAAAACATTTGGCGACCTGATGGTCAAAGTTGCTAGCGTTACGGCCTTCGGTACGACGGGCTTCAGGCTCGAATCGTAGCGGTGGCATGGATGTTTAAAGGGGTTCGGAATACACTTAAATTGTAGGTTCTGGTCTATTTAGCCTTCGTGTACAAAATGAGCGTATAGCGACAAACCAAACCATAGCGCAATAGTCATACATATAACTATAAAAAAAACTTAATAAAAAATATAACTTTATAATAAATTAGTAATATTTTTTCAATTTACCAAAGAATAAACAGCCCAATATTTAGTAATATAAACATATCATTATATAGCACTTATCAATCAGGGAATATTTCTTCATCAAAAATGTACGATTCGTCTGTTTCTGCCTTTTTAAATCGAATGTTCATGTGAATACCTCATAAAAACATAGTATATACAGAAGGAGGATTCTTTATGTAAAAATAGTAATTTTTGTTTTTCCAAATCACCAAATAATTAACGAACAGCAAAATATTTACTAATAGTAACATATCATAATATAACTATCAAACGGGTGTTTTTTGTTTGTTTTTTACATTTTGTACTCTTTTGGTTTGTTTCCGCCTTTAAACCGATTGTTCATGTGAATATCTAATAAAACAATAGTTGCATACAGAATGATGAAATGTTTTGAAAATATAGTAACATTTCCTTTCAAATCTTCAAAAATTAACGAACCGCACAATATTTACTAGTATGAGTATATATTAATAATATAGCACTTATCAATCGAGGGATATTATTTCATAAAAAAAAAAGTGTATGATTTGCACGTTTCCTCCATAAAACGAAGGTTTTAGAAATAACTGACATTGCAATATTTAGATACAGAATAAAGATTTTTTATGAAACAAAAACGTTTTTCTTTTTTTTTTTTTATTTCAAATCCACCAAAGTATTAACGTAATCAATTCTATACAATAATTACTAACACAAACAAATCGCAATATAACGTTTATCAATAAAAGTAATATTTCCCTCATCAAAAATGCACGCCATCCATTTAATAAATGATGCATTTCACGATAAGCCGTTTACAAAGATATTCATTAAACAATATCAGTTTCTGTACAGAGTGTGTTTCGGTGTTCAGAGTGTTCTACTCTCCCTGCTGGATTAGCGGAGGTAAACGAAGCGTTAAAATTATTTAATCTAACCCTCTACACAAGAGTGGAATCACTTTTGCTTAAGGTGGAATATTCATTTAATACGCAGCCACTATCTTAATCAGTCTGATTCCGAAGCTAATTCTGTAAGCTCCAATTTTTGAATATTCATCCATTGAATTAGGACCCTTTTCTGACACATTTGTAGGGATGGCTGACTTGCAGGTGTTAGCCAATTTTCAATCAATATTCATTTGACCAAATTACTATATTTTAGTCCTTAAGTGTGGAGTAAGTTTTAAAATCATTGTTTAAAAAGGTTATAAATATTTTCAAGAATTTTAGTTTTAAAACGAAACTGTACGAAGTTTAAGACGGATTTGTAGAAAGTCTTCTATTTTAATTGTTATATTATTTACTCAAATATTAATTTTTTTTTCTTTATATATATGTAAAAATTGTCTAATAATATTATAAATCATTTACCTCATTGTAATTAAAATTTTCTTTTTTAAAAATTTGCAGATTACAATCGTCTAAATTCATGGAAAATTATATTAAAAAAATGATGAATTAAATAATTTACATATTTAAAATAAATTTATAGGTATTGCGATGCCAAAAATGTAATATCAAAAAAATAAATTCATTGCACTGTGTTCTCTTCAATAGCACTCATTCACTCATCTAGCGGACTGTATGTTGAATCACACTCACACTAACACAATAAAAAACCGAAGGTTTAAACTTAACAAGAACACTTTATTTACACGACGCAGTCACAGCCACTCGCAGCCGTGCTGTTTCTCTTGCCACTCTGGCATTACACTGACTCAGACTCGGATTTATGCGCACGCAGGCGTATGTGTACACACAAACTTTTTCGACGCTAGGGGTATCCTCTTGCGCGTAGGCGCTGAACACACTGAATTAAGTTGCTGTCTGAAAAATTACTTTGGGGCAAATTATAGTTTCGATAATAGAATAAACAGACTTAAAGTATTTTTCCGTATTACTGTTATAACTAAATTTAACGGATTAGTAATGCCAATGAAAAATCATATAGATATTTTTTACATAGGATCATCTTAAGACCAAAAGTGTTTTATCAAAATTAACTGAATTATGACAAGGTTTTTATAAAGCTCAAGTCCCATTACAGAAAAAGCTTCTATGGACTTAATTGATTTATTCATTAATTCATTGATTTAAAATCTTAAACGGATTTTACTTTTTTGTTTTTTATTTTTATTCCTTACTAAATCTCCCTGATATACAAAATAATCTGAGAAATAATCAACATATTTGATTTAAAAATTTCAAACAAGTTTTTAATTTTTTCTTATTTAACCTCCGTAATGTTTATTATATTATTTAATGTTGCATAAATATCAGATTCGTTCAGTATACGTGACTTACAAAAATGCTGAGTTAATTTAATTAATCATAGTCGTTCATTCACTATCAGATTCGTTCATAATGCATAGTTTACAAAAATGCTGAGTTAATTTAATTAATCATATTCGTTCGTTAACTATCAGATTCGTTCATAATGCATAGTTTACAAAAAATGCTGAGTTAATTTAATCAATCATAGTCGTTCGTTCACTATCAGATTCGTTCAAAAATGCATGGTTTACAAAACTGCAGAGTTAATCTAATTAATCATATTCGTTCGTTCACTGTCAGATTCGTTCAAAATGCATGGTTTACAAAAATGCTGAATTAATCTAATTAATCAAATTAGTTCGTTCACTATCATATTCGTTCAACATGTATGATTCACAAAAGTTCTGAGTTCATTTAATTAATCATATTAGTTTGTCAACTATCAGATTCGTTCATCATGTATGATTAACAAAAACTGTGCTAATATAATGAATTATATTCGTAAGTAAACTATCATATTCGTTCATAATATAGGTTTCACAAAGGATGCTGAGTTAATTTAATCAATCATATTCGTTCATTAACTATCCGATTCGTTCATAATGTATGGTTTACAGTGTTACAGCTAAATTCGGCGCAACACTCACTCGAATCGAGTATTCCAATAGCAATTCGAATCCTGAAAGCTAACAATCTGATTGAGGGATCACCAGATCGTAGCGTTCTTGGAATCATTGCGTCAACGGGACACACACTATAAATCCACACTCGGTTAATTACGACCGAGCTGATCGGGGGAATCCGTTGCACATCGATCACTGACCGATCGGTTTGGCCGGGTGATGAATACCCGCTGTCAGGGAGGGAGATTCGAGCCATCGGCTTAAACGCTTCCAGTTATTTGTCATTCTTTTTCGGACACAATCGAGTGGGCAATTAAAGGGAGTTGCCGAATTGCTGGCCGGTCAATTGACCGCATAATGAACGCTGTTGATTTTAAACGTCCCAAAAGGGGAGCTTTGAATTGTTCTGTTGTTTGAAATGAGGTTGGCGTATCGGAATTCTTGATGCAATTCGTGTTTTTTAGAGCTATGCCCTAAGTACTTAAAGCTATACACTAATGGTTGAGAACTATTTAAAAGCTACGCAATAAGCGTTTAAACTATGCACTAAGTACTTAAAGCTATGAGCAAAGTGTTTACAAATATGCACTAAGTACTTAAAACTATGCATTAAATGTTTAAACTATGCACTAAGGATTTACAGCTATACAGTAATGCACTCAGCGTTTAAACTATGCACTAAGGATTTACAGCTATACAGTAATGCACTCAGCGTTTAAACTATGCACTAAGTATTTAAAGCTATGCATTAAATGATTAAAGCTATACACTAATGGGTTGAGAACTATCTAAAGCTATGCAATAAGCGTTTAAACTATGCGCTAAGTATTTAAAGATGACAACGTATTTAAAGCAACGCACTAAGTACTTAAAGCTATGTTTTAATGGTTTAAAGCTATACACTAAGGGTTGAGAGCTATTTAAGATGTGCAATAAGTTTTTAAACTATGTAATAAGTACTTAAAGCTGAGAATGTATTTAAACTGTACAGTAAATACTTAAATGACGATGATGTTTCTTTAACATATTTTTGTTTATATAAAATATTCTGTTGTTGTTGTCGTCGTATTCCTCATGGAAGGAGGGAAGAAAAGGGGGTAGCTTTTGTTTTTGATGGTGAGGTCTGACTGCCCTGCCCCGTGTCGCTGAAGAAGGAGGGCAGTGCCTTCCGGAAGAATTTCTAGGGGAACTACCCGCTTTTGCGTATTGTATGGGAGAAAACCCGGAAAACTTTCACCAGGCAGTCCGACTCACGTGGCAAGATGCTGAACATCACAAACGTCATCGAGTTTCCTCATTTTTCGAGCAGTTGTTGTTGTTACTTATCCCACTTGGTAGATATCTAATCTAGACCAATCCCGCGAACCCGTTGGACTCATCGTTGAAGGGAAAGGAAGCAGCTTCTGTTGTGATGGAGTACCCGTAGGTGGAAGTCTGACTTTTGCTCCGTGACGTTCTCCCTACAGTCATATGAGACCGTGACCTACGGCTTAAAGTGAATGCCGAACCACTACAAACATCAATAGCACCGCCGGGACTCGAACCTCGAAACCTGTGGTACCGAGAACCAGCTACCACAACTCGCAAGTGGATTAACCCTTCACCCTAATGGTCACCAGCGGCTCACGTTCAAGTTCTGTTATGTAGTATATCTGTGCTGTCCGTTATGTCTATTAAGGATTTGCTTCTAAACACTTTTTATTTATAAATTTTTATGCAGAATAATATTTGCTTTTACAGTGTGAAAAATAATTATTTCCATTTTTACAATTATTTTTCCTAATTTTTACCAAAACTAAATATGTTTTATTTCAAATTGCCAATCAACGCCAAGTCAAATCTGTTAGTTACATAACAAATTACATATTATACAGATTAAAATTATTAAACAGTAACTTAATTATATGGCAAGCTTTAATGTTTTTGTGCTTTTCAAACAATTACTTTTTCAGCTAAACAAAAACCTTTTATTAACAATAAAAATAAAGTATAGTAAAATGATTACCAAAGAATTCTTAATAATTTTAAAAACAAGGTAATTAAAGCACATCCATTGTTCAAGTTCCAATTTCAGTACCCCGTTTTTTTTTTTAAAAAAAAAAAAAAAAAAAAAAAAAAAAAGATTTTTAAAGAATTACTTATTTTTTAAAAAACAATAAGTAAAAAGGTTTTTTTTTACTTTTATTCTTATTCAAAGCTGACTTATCGAAATTTGGAGGTAAAGAAATCTTTTCATTCAAACTTAAATTAGACGTTTATTCAAACTCATTAGAAAAGAGACAATGCAGATACTTTTTTTTTTTATCTGCTGTGTTATTGTTTTGCTAACAATGAAGATTTTCTCTGTAATCTATGGTTTAACAATGAACAGGCATGACAAAGAAAAAAATTATTGAAAAGAAGCAAAGTTCAATTTTAGATAAAAGAAGAATCAAGATGATGGTTTGATAAATTTTAATAATTAGACAACATAATAGAACATCATATATTTTCAGTTTATCGAGTTTAATAGAGAATTGTACATAGTTTCCGTAGATAAAGAAACTTTCAATCAAGATCATATTAAACTAGATAAGTCATTTTTATTTTTTTTGTTGTTTGGAAACCTCAAGTAAAAAACTGTAAACAAGTAATAATAAAAAAAAAAAAATTTTTAAGTCAATTCCTACTTTTTTCACTACATTGCAGAAAAGTAATTTATCAATAATTTTCATTCATTTTTTAAGTTATCTGGCGCCATCTATTGGTAGATATATGCAACTTAAATCTAAAAAAAAAATTAATTAATTAAATTTAATTACTGAATTAATATTTGGTAAAAACTGCATTAACATCGTGTCATCCACTACAAGTTCAAACAAAATGTATTTGAACTCCAGTTGATGAATGAAAAAAATCAGTTTATTCCACGCCCTGGTGCATTTACGAACATTAATTTTTTTTCCGATAAAGAAATGCACATAAGTTGAAAGTACTTATGTGCATTTTTTTTTAGAATAATAGAATACTGTATCCCTGAAGAATCCGCCAATATTGCAACTGGGAATATTTCGCCAATTTCTTTAGGTTACAATAATGCATTTAGAGGTTTTCGTAACTTGTTCTTTTTCCGAACAATATAATGACCTTTTCACTGCTACTTTGATTCTTATTTTGCAGAATTTTTATTCATAATATATAAGAATATATATATATATATATATATTTAAATAATTCGGTTAAACTCTAGAATACTGTACACATGAGGAAGTCGCCAATCTTGCAAGGCCGAAAATTTCTCTAATGTTACGCCAATTTCTTTAAGATTACAATACTCTAGAGGAATTCTTAACTTCGTCTTTTTCTAAACTATATAATGACTATTTAATTTTACTTGGATTGTTATTTGTAGAATTTTTGTTTATTGTGAATAAAAACCACAATAAGTAATCTTTTAAATAATTATTCCGATAAAGTATTGATTATTTCGAGATTGTTCTTTACAACGTCGGCCACTGATACAGAATATAAACAGTTTTTTTTGTCATTCTTAAAAATTCGAAACAAATAAAAAACGATTTTTTACTTTATTAATAACTTGCATTTAATTATCAAATAAGTATTTTATTTGGAATGCTTCTTAGTTTAGTGATATTTCTTTTTTTAATGCTGTTGGCATAGCTTTAACCACTTAATGGATTGTTTTAGATAACTATTCAACTTTTTAGTTTACTGCATAGTTTCTACCATTAGTGCATATTTTTAAACTCTTTGTGCACAAATTTAAGTAATTATTTCGTAACTTTCAATAGTTAGCTCATAGTTTTAAATAGCTATTGAACCCTTAGTGCATAATTTTAAGTATTTAATTCCCATCTTTTTAAGTACTTAATGCACAGCCTTAAATACTTGGTACATAGATTTAAATAACTTTCAACCCATAGTGCATAGCTTTTAAATAGCTTTCAACATCTAATACATAGCTTTAAACAGCTTACAACCCTAAGTGCATATTTTTAAGTATTTAGTGCACAGCTGTAAGAACTTAATGCATAGCTTTAAATACTTAGTACATAGCTTTAAATTGTGTACAACCCATAGTGCATAGCTTTAAACAAGTTTCAGCCTTAGCCATAGTTTTAAATATTTGGTGCACAGCTTTAAGTAAGTATTATAGCTTTAAATACTTAGTACATAGCTAAAAATTAGCTTTCAAGCCATAGTGCACAGTTTTAAACAGCTTCAAGCCTTAGTGCATAGTTTTAAACACTTTATACATAGCTTTAAGTATTCAGTGAATAGCTTAACTACTTAATACACAGCCCTAAAACACGAATTACATTACATAATCCTGATACACCAATCTCATTTTAAATAACAGGACAATTCGAAGCTCTTCTTTGTGACATTTAAAATCAACAAGCGTCCATTATGCTGTCAATTGTCCGACCAGCAATTCAGCAGCAGCCCTTTGATTGTCCACTCTGATTGTGTCCGAAAAAGAATGACAAATAACCGGAAGGGTTCAAGTCGATGGCTCGAATCTCCTCCCTGACAGCGGGTATTCATCACCCGGCTAACCCGATTGGTCAGTGATCGATGTGTAACGGATTCTCGATCAGCTCAGCCGTAATTAACTGAGTGTGGATTTACTGCGTGTCTCGTGACGCAACGTTAAGATCTGGAGATCCGTCCAATCATATTGTTAGCTTTCATGGATTCGAATTGCTATTGGAATACTCGATTCGAGTGAGTGTTAGGCTGAATTTGGCTGTAACACTGTGTACTCTAAGTGCTGATTTAATATATACTCAGCAATTGCGTAAATGAATGAAACCGACAGTTATAATATTAAATACTAATTAATTACTTATTAAATACCAAAGTAAAGTTTATTACGTTTAGATGTGATGAGAAAATTCTAAAATTAAACTTTTTAATTCTAAATTTAAAAAACTTTATATATACTATTAATTTAATTTTCTACGAGGGCTACAGAATAAGGTTGCTCGTCATCTGCATACAAAGATAAGAAATTCATATATTGAAAAGTGGTTTATAGTTAACAAATCGATAGTTATCTGTAGATTTTACAGGTATTTAAAAGATTAGATAAAACATCTTGTTAAACATGTAGTTAATAACATTTTTTTTTTCTGGTTTGAGTTTCTGAACTCCAACAAATAGTTCGTAGGGGATCATAGATTTAAATTTTCGTAATTGAAAAAAAATTTATATTCACTAATTATTTAATTTTCTACGAAGGCTAAAGAATGGGATTGCCCTTCATCCACATTCCACTACATAAAAATATAGCATTATTATGTAACCTTTACCAGATGTATGATGTCAAAAAGGTTGTTTGCAGTTGATGTTGATGATATTGATGTTGATGTTTGTTGATGATTTGCTGTTGTCAAAAGTCAAATAAAGCGCCCTGGTAAGTTTATAAATATTATCAACATTTTTTTCTGGTTTGTTTTTCTGAACTAAATAAAAAAATGTTTTGTATGGAGTTTGGAGTTTTAACTTTTCGTAATTGAAAACTTTATATACACTAAGGATTTAATTTTCTTTGGGGACTAAGGAATATGGTTGCCCTTTCTTTCGCATTCGAAAATATGAAAGTAGATAATTAATATGTGGATATCGTTAACAAATCTATGTTTACCTGCAGATTTTGTAGCAAGAGATGTCAATGAGTTCATTATTAAATGCTTATAACAATAATCCTTCTTTCAAAAGGATATGAAAGGGAATCTTTTTATACACTAACTAAAACGTTTTCTTACCCTAAATTGGATTCTAAGTGATTTCTTTTTCCAGAAATGTATAGTTATTGCTACAATTTTTCGTATTATTTTAACATCAGTTAAAATTATTGGTATAAATAACCTTGCTTAATATACAAGGTAATTATAATGAGAGTCCCATTTTCAAAATGCTGTCAAAAAAGAACCCTCGTCACAATGAGTACAAATTGTACTTGAAGATATTTGAAGAAGGTGGAAATGGTATGACATCAAAAAAAAAAAGCTCCACCAATTTTTCCCATCCACCTGGTATGACGTTGTCATGGTGGATGGGATTTCCACTCATAGTGCTTCTACAACTGTTGAATGACTTGGAAGTCCTCTTTTCCGTCAAAAGACCGAAACTCCAGCATACTGAATACTACAATTGTTTTAGTGTGCAACTCGTGCCGAATACGTTGCCTTTTTCGATTCAAACTATCACTGCCAGTCGAATTTACTTTCATTATGCCGCTTATAGTCCCTATTAATAAACTCATGTTTGTGAAAATTGTAGCACCATGAAGGAATCGTCATAATTGAATGAAATTTAATACAAAAGTTGAGTGGTAGTGGTACAAATAAATGATTAAATGTTCAAAGCAAACAAACCATAACAAGAGATCGGAATCAGTATTTTGTGCAGCCACCAAGCGCCGCATAAGTGCTGCTACGCGACGTGGCAGGGAGTCAAACAAATTTTGAATGTCAGCCTGAGGAAGAGCATTCCATAATGTTTGTATGCGCACCCAAAGTTTGTCTGCAGAAGCAACAGGACGAGGATCACGAGCGAGAAACGGACCAACGAAATCCCGCACATGTTCAATCGGCGACATATCCGGAAATACGCAGGCCAAGGAAGAAGCTGCACACGAGAGGCTACTGCACGATAAGACAATCCAGCTTCACGAAGGCCGATGATTCTCCCCCCGTTCAAACTCTGTAAGTTGTTCAAATCTCGCTCTCTTTCGTCGAAGATGCGTAAGTAACGATTGAACCAACGTTTACCACTAGCAGATAACCACCGATAACCATACACGCCTCGCTACAGCCGTCTATTTATTCGGATCCATCTGCCGTTCAGAGGGCGCTGCTCAGCATACGCATGCGTTACGGATTTAAAATTCTAATCATTTTCATATCATGCGCTAATTTGCATTTCCTGAAAATTTCAGCTCACTCGCGTAAGTCCTTCATGGTGCTGCAATTTTCACAAAACATGAGTTTAGATTTCGAACATTATTTTGATGCCGCACTATTTCATCCTTCTTCGAGTATCTTCAGTTCAAATTTGAACTCATCGGGACGAGTGGTTACTTTTTTTTACAGCATTTTGAAATTGGGACTTTCATTATAACCATCCTGTATTACAGTATTGTATTTAATAGCTACATTTTAAAATATATCTTTCTTTTGCATATTTAAATTTTAATTACAATAATGTAAATAATATATAAATATTATTACAATATGTTTTTAAATGCATATATAGACACAAAATTCGTTTTTCTGAAGAGTAGAACAATTACAATCGAAGATTTTCTACAAATCTGCCTTACGATTTCGTAAACCATTTGATTATCTTAAAACTAAAATGCTTGTAAATGTATTTAAACATTGATATTAATACTTACTCCACACTTTAAGGGCTAAAATATATGCAAGCCAACACTTGCAAGTCAGCCATCATTACAGATGTGTCAGGAAGGGTCCTAATTGAATGGATGAATATTCAAAATTGAGCTTACACAATTAACTTATGTATGGAATGAGCTTTGGAATCCAGACTGATTAAGATAGTGGTTACGCATTAAATGAATATTCTACCTTAAGTAAAGCTACTCCACTCTCGTGTTGATGGGTGGATTAAATCATTTTAACGCTTCGTTTGCCTCAGCTAATCCAGCAGGGAGAACAACATACTCTGCACGCCGAAATATACTCTTGTACAGAAACTGATAATCAGTTTAATTAATATCTTGAGGCCTGTGAACTGCTTATCGTGAAATGCATCATTTATTAAGAGGATGGCGTGCATCTTTGATGAGGAAATTTTACTTTCATTTATAAACGTTATATTAAGATTTGTTTGTGATGGTAATTATTGTATAGATTTGATTACGTTAATTCTTTGTGGACGAATTAAAAAAAGAAACGTTTTGTTTAGTAAAGAATCATTATTCTGTTCCTAACTATTGTTCATCAGTTATTTCTAAAATATTCGATTTATAGTGAAAACGTGCAAATCTCACATGAAGAAATATCCCTTAATTAGTAAGTGGCATAATATGATATATTCATATTAGTAAATATCGTGTTGCACGTTAACTCCTTAGTGAATGGAAAAAATACTAATTTTTATTAAAGAACCATTGTTCTGTATATAACAATGGTTCTGTATATAACAATATTTTCTATGAGTTATATGAACATATTGTATTGTAGATTTTATAGCAGCAGATGCCAATGTTGATTAAATGCTTATAACAAAACCTTTAATTCAAAAAGAAAATAAAGGCAGTTATACACTAATAATTAAAATGTTTTCTTACACTAAATTGGATTCTAATGAATAGTCTTTTACAGAAATTTATAGTGACTGTTACAATTTGATGTATTTTTCTAACTTCAGGTAAAATTGTTACCATAAATAAGCCTGGTTAACATACAGTGTGACTGTAATTAAAGTCCCTTTTTCAAAATGTAAAAAAAAAAAAGAACAACTCGTCACAATAAGTTCAAATTTGAACTGAAGATACTGGAAGAAGGGAAAACAGTACGGCATAAAATAAATAAAAAAGCAAAACGTTTCAAAGTGCGTAAATAGATGGCGCTGTACGCGGCATAAAGTAACTGAATTCGGCTGCCAGTAATAGTTTGAGTCGAAATGATAACTTATGTGACATGAGTTGCGCATTAACCAAATATAGTGTTCAATGGGCTTGATTGTTTAGATTTTTTGACGGACTTCCAAGTCATTCAACAGTCGTGACACTGTGAAGGCCAACGACCACGGCACGTCATACCACATTGTATGGAAAATCGGAACATTTTTTTTTGATACCATACCGTTTCGCCCTTCTTCAAGTACCTTCGGTTCAAATTTGAACTCTTTTTTTGGCGACTGGCTCTTTTTAACAGTTTGAAAAGGGGACTTTAATTATAATCACACTGTGTTATAGTACTTAATAGCTACATTTTAAAATACACCTTTATTGCTTATTTAAATTATAATTACAATGATGTAAATGATTTATACACATTATTACAAATTTTTTTTTTTAAACATATATATACAAAATTGGTTTGACTGCATAGTACAACAACTACAATCGAATCAAGATTTCGTAAATCATTTGATCATTTTAAGATTAAAATTCTTATAAACGCATTTAACGTTTTAAACAATGATATTGAAACTCCCTCCAGACTTCAGGGCTAAAATATATGTAAGCTAGTAATTTGGTCAAATGAATATTAATTGGAAAATTCGCCAACACCTACAAGTTGGCCATCATTACAAATGTGACAGAAAGTTTCCTAATTCAATGGATGAATATTCAAAGTTGGAGCTACAGAATTTCCTTATGTATGGAATTAGCTTTGGAATTCCAACTGATTAAGATAGTGGTAACGTATTAAATTAATATCCAACCTTACGCAAAGTTATTCCACTCTTGTGTAGAGGGTTAGATTAAATAATTTTAACGCTTCGTTTACCTCCCTAATCCAACAGGGAGAATATCCCACTGAAACTTCCAGAAATTGATAATCAGTTTCATTAATGTCTTGAGGCATGTAAACGGCTTATCGTGAAATGCATAATTTATTACATGGATGGCGTGCATTTTTGATGTGGAAGTTTGATTTTTATTTATAAAAATTTTCTTAGGGTTTGTTTGTGCTATTAATTATTATATGGAATTGATTACGTTAATTCTTTGGTGTATGAAATAAAGACAGAAACGTGTTGTTTAATAAAGAATCACTATTCTGTACCTAGTCCCTGATCTATCAACTATTTTGAATCATTTTGTTTAAATGGGAAAGGTACAAGTAGTATAATTTTTTTAAGGAAAAAAATATCCCTTTAGTGATATATATTATGTGTTCATATGCGTATGTGCTGCTTGTTAATTCTTAGGTGATTTGAAAATAAATATTACTATTTTTCCTAAATATATAATTCAATTCAATAAATATATAATTTTCATAAATATAAATATTTTTCATAAATTTAAAATAAATATTCCTCTATATAGCAATTTTTCTGTGAACTATTAATATGAACATGATACTATTGATATGATATTGGTTTAAAGGCAGAAACAGACGAAGCGTACATTTTCAATGAAAAAATATCCCTTGATATATTATGATGCGTTGTAACTAGTAAATAGTATGGTGTTCGTTAAATTTTAGAGGAATTAGAAAATAACTCATTCGATTTTTAAACAAACGTAGAAAACTTTCCACTGGAGTATTTCGAGGGCTTTTGTAAAATAACTTAAGATAATTATCCACTGATGTTCAGAAAGAGAGTAGCTTCAGACTGATGGGAAATATAAAATAATGTGTCAATAATCTTTCAAAATTGTAACATAAAAATAACGTGTCACTGATTTTACAAAAATTGTAATATAAAATAATGTGTCTATTTGACTGAGAAAGATTTGATGGAGTTGTAAATGGTGCAATATTTTTCTACGATTTATCGATATGAAAGTCTCAACCGCAACAAAAATAATAGCCTGGCAAATGCTGACCCTGTCAGAAACATCAAGAAGGGCACCCGTGATCACTTTCGTCCCTGTCGCCGGAGTGATGGAAACCAAATAAAACTGCGTGAGCAAAAAGATTTCTCCTCGTAGAATTTCATCGTCCACTCAGTACAGATAAATAAAAGACACCCTCAGATGGATGGGTGGCACGAAGTTAAAGACATTTCCACCGAGCGGAAATTTAATAAATCCAATGTCCCATTCTTCTTGACAACTGCCCCCCTCCAACAGCTGTACTCTACGGATGAGTGCAGCCAGATCTTGTATAAAGAAATTAATATGATCAGTCTACACGCTAGGAATGAAAAAAACTGCAAGTTTATTATAGAAATTTATTTCATTTTCCCTCTTCAAATGGATTCGTGAGAAATTTAATTTGTTTTAGTAAAAGCGTATCTTTTTCATCTATTTTAAAGTAATAATGAGAAGTCATATATTTCAGAAATTGATTGTTAAATATGACCTGTCATATCAAAAGTCCAGCGAACTGTATTGATGTGTTTTGAAGAAGAACGTTTCTTATTAATACATATATACAGATATATGTATTGTAAAAATTCAATACTTATATTATATATATATATATATATATATATATATATATATATATATATATATATATATATATGTATTATATATATATATATATATATATTCAAATATCACAATCTGTGGTCGGACTATACTCAGATAATAAAAGCAGTTATCTTTTAATCAAAGTGAGTTTGCGTAAAAACAAAGTTGAAGTAGTCCACATGATTAATTCGTCCGCTTTTGTAAACAAGCATAGAGAATCATCCACTTAGGTAATTCATCCGCTTTGTAAAGGAATTTAAAGAAAATTTTACTGAGCAATTCCTTTTCAAACAAACATAGAGGACCATCCACTGAAATAATTCATCCTCTTTCTGTAAAAAACATAGAGGATCATTCAATGGAATAATTCATCCTCTTCTGTAAAAAACATAGAGGATCATTCAATGGAATAATTCATCCTCTTCTATAAAAAACATAGAGGATCATTCAATGGAATAATTCATCCTCTTCTCTGTAAAAACATAGAGGATCATTCAATGGAATAATTCATCCTCTTCTGTAAAAACAAACATAGAGGATCATTCAATGGAATAATTCATCCTCTTCTGTAAACAAACATAGAGAATCCTTCTATGGAAGAATATATGCTCTTTTTGTAAACGAACTCCGAGAGTCATTCCGTGGAGTAATTCATCTGCTTTGTAAACAAACGTAGAGAATCACCCACTGCAGTATTTCATCTGCTTTTATAATCAAACGATTTGAATCATTTTCTTTTGTAAACAAGCATATGGAATCACAAGTTTTGTAAACAACTATAGAGAATAATCCCATGGAGTAACTCATACGCTTTTTGAACAAATGCAGAAATCTTATACCGATATTTCATCAGCTTTTTATAATCAAATGTAAAGTGACATCTATTGATTAATTCACAAGTTTTTGTAAAAGAACTAAAGATAATCTATCACTGATATTTAGAAGCGAGAGTAACTTCATACTGATATACAAATTGTAATATAGAATAATGCGTCTGTAGTTTTACAAAGTAACCATCTTAAAAATAATATATGATTGACAAAGATTTGAAGGACGCTCTAAATGGTCAATATCTTTCTGCTGTATATCGTTAAATGGCAACAAAATGATAGTCCGGCAAATGCTGACCATGTCAGAAACATCAAAAAAGGGCTCCCCTGATCACTTTTTCGTCCATGTCGCTGGAGTGATGGCCTCACTGTCATGACACTTTGAGATAATGAGAGTTTTTGCATACCGTATTTGACTTCCGTTAGGTTTTTCTCCCTAGCACGCATGCTCATAGGAAATTGCGCATGCGTATCTGTAATAATGTTTCCTATGAGCATGCGCGCTAGGGAGAAAAACCTAACGGAAGTCCAAAATACGTTATGCAAAAACTCTCTAATGTTTGTTTCCTTAATTTTACGTCGGCGAGTCTTATTCTTTACCACGCTAATTTTGGGGGAATGTTTTTTTTTTTTGTTGTTCATCGGTGGGCTTTACCCTTTGTCATTCCTCTTCAGGGAGAATACCCGGTTTTTTTGTACTGCATCGGTGGGAGCGGTGCAATCATCATTTCACACCTGTGACACCTGGTTTATTGATCTATCGATTATCCACAGGCACAATTTTGTAAGCTTTCTATTGAGTCAACGTTAATTTTAGTATGTTTAAAATAGCCCACCTAATGAAATTCCCTCCTATTGCGAAATATGCATTGCTATTTTTCTGAAATCCAAGAAACCTCAGTGGCCTGATGGCATATTAGGTTAACGATCTTTGTCCATGGTACCGCAGATTGCGGGTTCGAATCCTGGCGTTAGGCATAGATGTATGTTAGTGATTCGAATCTCCTTTAAACCACAGGTTCCTGTCTAATTAGCCTGCAGTGTGCAAATTGTTATCGTACAGTGACAAACCAAAGCAAGAAACTGGAAATATCATAGAATGATATGAATATGGCACAGATCTTTTGTAGAAATGCAATATATATTGAATAAATAACTTAACTTTTAATTTCAATATGTGTGTCGTAACAAAACTGCGTGTTAAGGATGTAATGTGTTTTAATAAACTACATAGAAATACTGCACATAACACTGCGTTATTTCGATTCAAATAAATTAACTATAGTAATCAAATTTCAGTAAATCATAAGCAATAGTACTTAGACAACAGTAAAAATAATAAAGATTGTTGAAAAAAATAGGTATAATATTTAACAAAAAAGCATTTAAATACATAATATACTAAGTACTATAGTGTCATTTTACATTTTATTTCATCTCCTTTTTAATATTCACATTTTAACTGCAACATTTGTTTACATATTTAATTGTGATATAGGAACAAAACCTTCATTGTTTTACTTTAATCTGTTTCTTTAGAAATATTACAGTTTGTCTATATCACATGTATGAACTGAGTTTTATCCGAAAGACGCGGAACTGTATAACTTCCATAAGGTTCACGCAACACATATTAATAACAATAACTCAATTTTGTAATGTAACACTAGCCTGATAAAGATTGAGAGGTAGATTGAAAATATATTATATATATTTTGATACCTACTCATATCAAATAATAAACTTCCTCCTGATGAAATAAATAATTCCAGCGTTTCTTTATCTTTCTTTCATCTTGGATGAACTTCCAGAATGAAGAAAGAAGTTTGCCTTCTGGAACCCTGGCTCGAAAAAAGACTAAAAAATAAAGTGGCATCCCTGCTGGAAAGGAAATATTTTTTATTTTCTTGCACTCTCATGCCTTCTTATGTAAGGGACAAAAATTATATCCTTCAGGCCAGGACAAGAGAGGATCGAAATGGATTTGATAAAGCCTTCTGAGAAAGTTCTTTTCTCTGAATCTCCAGAAATTACTTGGATTGCAGTGATGGAAGACAGCGTCTCCTGACAAGAGTTATTACCGATTTCAAGACTTTGACGCTGTGATCGGGAGATTAATGTGTTAAAGTGCTCCTTTACTGCGCACTCTCAGAAACTTCTTTAATGACAAGAAAGGATGCCACTTACAGAACGGATTCAGCATGGATTCATGCAATTTATTACAATACGAAATGTATCATTGAGAAACCAGATTTTTTTATCACAAAATTTTAAATAAACAAATATATTAAAATTTATATGCATTTGCATTTTTGGTTAAATTAAAATTATCTCCAGAAATTACTTAGATTGAATTAGAAAACCATCTTTTAGAATAGATTTACCTTTCAACAAGTAAACCTTTAGAACAGTATAACCTTTCTTTAGAAAAAGTTCTTTTAGAATAGATTACCTTATATTATGTAAGCCTTTAGAACAGTTTAACCTTGTCTTAGGTAAACATCTTTTAGAACCGGCTTACCTTGTCTTAGATAAACGTCGTTTAGAATAGGTTTACCTTGATTTAGGTAGTTTGTTTTTAGAATTATCTTGCTCCAGGTAATTTTGAAGAGTTTACCTTATGTAAACATTTTACAGAATAGGTTTCTTGCTTTCGACAAATGTCTTTTAGAATAGATTTATCTTGCATCATGTAAACTTTTATACCATTTTAAACATGTCTTAGGTAAACGTCTTACAATAGGTTGGCATTGCCTTAGATAAACGTCTATTAGAAAATGTATCTATTGCTTTTAAGTAAATAAAATTTAGAATAGATTTATCTGGCATTGCGTAAACCTTTTTCAAAATAAATTTATCTTGCATTAGGTAAACATCTTTTTCAATAGTTTTACCTGGCTTAAATATCTTCTTTAGAGCATTGCTACCCACAGGTTTAAATTGCTAGTCTTTATCATAGATACGATAAATGTAAGTTGGCGATTCTCTTATCGATTCTTGAAGTTCGTAAACCTAACATGCTCCAAAATTCATTGCGAGTTCTGACAAACTAAAAATGCAATTCTCGCCACAATATTAGCTTTCCAATGTTTTTATACAACACCTCGAATTCAAAGAGAAGCTTATTTTACAATTGAAACATTTTCTTCGAAACAAAAAAAAAGAAAGATTTACTTGAAATGGCACGCGCACAAGAGCACACAAAAAGACAAGAAAAGAAAAGCATTCAAAGTGAGTGGAATTAAATGGGTGGAAGGAAAGGCTTCTTTCAATTGGAACTGGCAGAAGAAAAAGAAGAGTTGTTTGAAAACTGAGAACTACTTTGGTATCCATTAACCGACTTTAACTCCGCCAAAGTTAATTGCAGGGGAAGTTGCTTTGTTGAAAAATAAAGGAGAGAAATTCCAGAAAGAAAAGGCAACTGAAACTTGAGCAGAAAAACAAGAAAAAGAAAGAAATTCGTAAAAAAAGACTGGAGAAAATTAGTTCAAGAAACCTTTAAAAATACAGCGAGTTAAGAGTCTGGTAACTGAGGGTAATAAGGTGCTAATTTTTCAGACAATTAAAAGGATAGTGTTACAGTTTCCAATGCATGGATTAAAGCAAAAAAAAGATGCTTTCCAATAAAAATACGCTTTTAGGTAATTGATAGTTTGAAAAGAAAATACTCTCGGTAATTTCAGGTTGAGGCCTCTTTTTGTAGTTTTTGAATTCTTTTCGGTTCTTTTAAAGTAATTTTTTTTTTTTATGGATTTTTACATTTTCCTTAATTCTCCTTCAAATATCGTTACTGTATTAAAATTTACGTACAAAATAAGTATGCAAAATGACTAATGTTAAAACTGATGAGGCTTGTGACTACTTAAATATTTCACATAGACAGTTTGCACTGTCATATCCTTCTTTGCTTACTACCCTATAACACACAAATGTGGAATAATTAATCCTAAAAGTCCTACAGAAGGTAATGCCCTCATTTTATCAACAGTTGAGGGCAGACACTTTGATGTTATTGAGGCATTTTGGCAGCGTTAGCCTCCATATACCTCTGTCTTGATGGTTTCTTTGGAGGTAAATGATAAGAAAAATGGCTTGCTGAGTAAATGAAGTGAAAAATAAAAATATAGAATAAAGAATATAGAATAAAATCACCGCATACAGAGATCTGAATAATTTTTTTTATTTATTTAGTATGTTCAGAGAAGTGCGCGAACGTTTATTGTTGGTAGGTAGCGTTATGTCATAATCAGGTAATCTTTTAACTGAAGGATTTGGATTGTTATTATAAATATTTGTGCCTAATTTGAGAATAAAATTTTTAACGGTCGTAATGTCTAATGCAGCGAAAATGTCATTATTTCGCATGTACCATGGTGCATCAACTGCCTGCGAACCAGAGCTTGAATTCCTCGTCTTAGACCTCACGGCCATACTGACTTCAAACACCAGTTGGTGAATTATTCGTGGTATACATAAGTGGGGTATGCGGCTCCCTGAGAATTAACAGATTTAAAAATAAGCTCGATTAGTGAATTGTGAGTTGAGTTAAAATCAGTATCGGTTGACAAACGGTACTTGGTGCAAAAACTGATGTTATTGATGTTAACTGGTAATGGTATTGCTATACTGGTATAACAATTAACTGGTAATGCTATACATTCCATTAGGCATTAGCCTGTAATAGCCAAAATGCCACCCTGAGGCAGGAGACCCTTATAATTGCGATGACTACAAGACACCAGCCCGAGGAGAGTCAGTATCAATTTTTCATGATGATTTAAACATGTTTTAAGTTGAATTGGCATATCCTTAATAAATCAAAAAAAAGAAATAAAAACAAGTATTTCCTAAATTTTCTTTACTTTATAAGGTAAGTTAAAAATCATTTTTTAGTTTTATTTGGTGATAGAAAATATTTTCATTTATAAAAATATGTTAGTTATGCCAGAAATAAAGACATCTAAACACGATAGTATTACTGTCTGAGACGTTGTGACTATGGCTAAAAGGCAAAAGGTAATTTGTTAGTATTTTAAAGACATGAATTCTCATTTTTCATTTTTCAACTTTTCGTGACTGATGATGGAAATTCACGTCACTGCAGAGCTGACAACCATTACAGAATACGTTAACCTCTTTTTGTGAACAGTATTTTTTTAAATATTTTTTTCAACATAGTAACCACTTCCCACTGTCAACTCAGAAATTGTGTTACATTGCAAGGCGAAAAGTTATTGTTTAAAAAAAAGTTTTAAATATATTCCATGATATGTTTGCATCTCTGCGTATGAGGTTTTGTGAAAAATCGTATAATAAATTAGAATTACAAGTAAATAAAAACATGAAAAACAATACTTTAAGTAGCATTAAAACATTATATGCGCTACAATAAATATTACACCGTGTTGTGAATGCTTCTCGTAGTTAATTTTTTCACTTCCTTCTATTAGCTCACACTCTCCCTCTATATATCTTGTTCAAATTTCCAATCGTACATAAATGCTTTTTATTCATCCACTCGAGTTCAAATACATTTTTTGAACTTGTAGTGGATGACACTGGATGTTAATACAGTTTTTTCAACTATTAATTTAGTAATTAAATCTTAATTAATTAATTTGAGTTGTTTTTAGATTTAAGTTGCATGTATCTACCAATAGATGGCGCCAGATGGGTGAGGAGAATTTCAACTTTATTTATAAAGGACTTTTCTGAAATAGAGTGAAGTAGGAATTGACTTTAAATTTTTTTCTATATTACTTGTTTTATTAAGTATTCATAAAAAATATGGGGAATTCAGGCTTTATACTTTTCACTGCATACCGACTTCAATGCGTTAACAGAAAGCTATGATTAATTTTCTTCTTGGTTCTTGATTCGAGAATCAAAATCTTTCCGCGTCTAGAAAGATTTAGAATGCTCGAGGACGACGTTGAGATCACCCAAATGGATCCATACAGTGTGTTCGTTCAAAATTGTGGGTGGTACAATATGAGCGCAGACCAACTATCTCTTTACAATTTTCTTCTGATTCAGAGGCTTAACAGCCCAACGATTGGCTAAGGCCGGCTGCCTACTGACAGATTTCGAGAGAGATGTTTTTTATGGCATAGAGTTGTCAGCGCTACAATCTACAGCCATATTATACCCGAATCTACTGTTTAAAGTGGATTACCAACCACTACAAACATATACCACTACTACGGATACCAAACATATACCATGCCAGTACTACGGACGCGAATCACACTATCCCCACAACGCTATTAGACCGGGACTTACGGTTTATGGTGGATTCTTCAACCCTACAAACATCCTCGGTTATCCCATCGGCACTAGGCCATCAAGCTCACATATTTGTGGAGTATTGCTAATAATTCGCATTAAAAATATAAATTTAAGCATGTTACGTACAGACTAATTTCAATAGAAATAAAGAAATTAAAAACATAAATGCAATCATGAGACGAAATCTGTTTATAGTTACTATTTCGTCTGTTTAAAATGTACTGCAAATGCAAACTTCTCTATTAAATTCACATCAGACACATATATCTGACATTTAGAGGTCTTCCGTTCCCCCAACATAGCATTATGGACCCTCCAAGTATTAATTAAATATTCATAACTGTTTTTTAAATTAGACACAGTTAGAGGTTTATTAATAACACATGTCGTCCAAGTGCCACATCGTCAAATTTGCTCACTATTATTCAATTCCTTCTATTAGCTCACACTCTCCCTATATATATCTTGTTCACATTTTCAATTGTTCATAAAATACTTTCTATTCATCCACTCAATTGAAATACATTTTCTTTGAACTTGTAGTAGATGACACTGGATGTTAATATTTTTTCAAATATTAATTCATTCATTAAATTTAATTCATAAATTTTAGTTTTTTAGATTTAAGTTGCATGTATCTACCCATAGATGGCGCCAGAGAAATTTAAAAAATGAATGAAGGGAAATTATTTATGAAGGACTTTCTGCAATAGAGTGAAAAAAGTAGGAACTGACATAAAAATTTTTTTTTTTATATATATAGCATATAGAGCTTAACTTGGCTGCTTTGACTTTCAAAAGTATTTAAGTTCATAAGAGGTTGGCGATCAAAATATCCTAATAATTTCAATCGAAATATTAAAAATGGAAAAGACAAGTTCGGTTAACACCTCGTAAGAAAAACATGCCATTCTCTACAGGTAAATTTACATTTGATACAGGCAATAACAAGTTAGTAACAATGGTAAAATGTAAACTAAAAATTTAGATTTGAATTAATAGGCTTTATAAATCTCTTATGTTATAAAGAGATTTATAAAGCCTTTAATCAAAACAAATAATATAAAAAACAAAATCCTACTTTTTTTTTCATTCTATTGCACAAAGTCCTTTATAAATAACCATTCATTTTTTTACGTTTATCTGGTACCATATATTGGTGGATATATGCAACTTAAATCTAAAAAAAACTAAAACTAATTAATTCAATTTAATTACTGATTTAATATTTGAAAAACTGTGTTAACATCAGTGTCCGCTACAAGTTAAAAAAATGTATTTGAACGTGAGTGGATGAATAAAAAGTATTTTATGAACGATTGAAAATTTGAACAAGATATATATAGGGAGAGTGTGAGCTAATAGAAGGAATAGAAAAAAAAAAAATAATTTTAAAAATTAATTTGATATTATATCTTTAATTTAAATTTTTGTATCGTTATTAAATAAAAATGTCATAGCATTTCAAGGAGAATAGACCAAAGCCAATGCTTATGGTAATCCAAAGATTGTGATTAACTGTGACTGAAATGTAATGCTTTGCTTACAAATTTCTTTGCATTTGTAGCATCAGTGTTTGGCATTTTTTACTAGTATTCTCGCTAAAATATTCATTTAAACTTTTATTAAGATGCTAATTATTTGAGAAATAATGTTTATAATTCGAAAGAGCTTTGCATGAACAATTAAAAATAATCTGAAAAGCAATAATTTGAAATGTTTCTCAAGCTGGCATTACTATTTTAACCGACCTATTTTTTAAAAGTACATATCAATAAAAGGTGAAAAATTACAAATCACAAAACTACATTTATGTAATGTAAATGTATTTGTAAAATTAGAACATTTGTTAAAAATAAGCTTAAGTGAGTTTCTTTAATGAAATGAAAAACTTTTTAAAATGACAAATTACAATTTTTTTACACAAAAAAGTTTGGAGAGGAATAAATCTCAGGTGAGTAATTTTTTTTTAGATCTCTTCAGTACTTGTAAAAATTCAGAATAACAATTCGATTTTTTAAGAAGAAAAACCCATCAAATTAAAACTAAACAGCATATCTACATTTATTATACTCAAATAAAAAAAAATATCAATAGATAATTTTCTTCTATCTGATCATTCTCTTTACTAACAAAAAATATACATAAATAAAAACTAAAAAAAGTTACTATTTAAAGAACTCTATTTTTGTCGTCTAATATTTAACAAACCTATTTCCCAAAAATAGGATTTTTCATTATTACTCTAATAACTAAAATAGCTGGAAGGCTGGGCTTTACGAGAACTTTTTACAATTGCCTACAAAAAATAAACATAAAAATTCCTGTAATAAACTTTCAGGTTTTTTTTTCTATCTTTTCATTTGATCTTATTAAATTCTTTCTACAAGTTCTTTCTGCTTTTATCCATAGACTACAGCTGTTGTAGGGGGGTGCAGTTGTCAAGAAGAATGGGACATTGGATTTATTAAATTTTCGTTCTGAGAAATGTCTTTAACTTGGGGGCACCCTGAAAATTTCTGTGACGAAATCTCTTTTCTCTTGCAGAATTTTAGGTAGTTTTCTGTCATTTTTTGTGCTGAAACTGATCGTGGAGGCTTGTTTCACGAGTTTCGTACAGGTCAGCGTTGACGTGATTTTGAAGTTGTTGACAAGTAAATATGACAAAAATTACACAAGTTTTAGACTTTTTGCAGTTCAAATAAAGTTCTCTCATTCCTGTAGTCTGGTCCAAATTAGTTTTAATTTATTAATAATATTTTGTGTTATTAATATATTTACCTAGAGATTTCAATTGAGTTTTCATAGACAGAGGGAATATAATTTAAGTCCCCACTTTCAAAATGGTGTAAAAAAAAAAAATAATAAAATAAAAAAAAATACCTCGTCACAGGATTTCAAGTTTGAACTGAAGATAGTTGAGAAGAAGAGAAATGGAAGACGGTATGGTATGTCATCAAAAAAGACAGTAAGACACAAAATGTTCCTCCGATTTTCCCCATACTATTAGGTTTTACCTTGCCGTTGTGGATGGTCTTTCCCCTCACAATGTCACAACTCCTGAATGACATTTAATGGATGTCATTTTTCGTCAAAAAACCGAAACAATCCAGCACATTGAACACTGCAGTTGGTTGCCAATACGCTGTCATTTCGATTCAAACTATCACTGGCAGCCGAATTCACTTTCTTTATGCTGCTTACAGGATCATCTATTAATACATTTTGGAACCTTTTTTCAGGCCGTACCGTTTCCCAATTCTTTAAGTATCTTTCAGTTGAAATTTGAACTTATTTGTGACAAGGGTTCTTTTTGATAATGTTTTGATTGCGGGACTTTAATTATAATCACCCTGTCTTCAATAATTCCTCCTTAATCTCTTTCTAACACTTTAAAATTTAAACGTTTTTGATGAATATACTTTCGTAAATAGCAAAGAAAGTTTTAGAAACAGCATAAATTAATAACTGTCCATAAATTTCATTAACATAAATAAAATTCAAGAAATTGCTATAATGTTTAAAATTCCACTCAAAATCCTTTCCATCTAAGAATGTCCACATAATTTTTTTTTCTTTTGGCGAAGGATTATTATTTTATTT
Organism: Caerostris extrusa; assembly: GCA_021605095.1. Lineage (NCBI taxonomy): Eukaryota > Metazoa > Arthropoda > Arachnida > Araneae > Araneidae > Caerostris > Caerostris extrusa. Next base: position 49,891 of record BPLR01015074.1, read on the forward strand.
TATTTCCTTTAGTAATTAATAACAAATGTTTTTGATTATATTATTACGTTGACCGAAGCTCCGCAGGCCATTCACCCTTCAATTGATTATAACATTTACAAATGAAATTATTGCAAGCCTTTAAAATTTTGCGATTCTTTAATTTATATTCTGAATTTGTTGATTTTAATGCAAAATAAGCATAAATGAGTTTCTTTAATGAAAGGAAAAACATTTAAATATGTCATATTATTACACTAATTTTAAATATAATTACAGTTAAAAATGCCATATCACAAATTTTTCACAAAAAGAAAATGTTTAGAGGTGGATACATTTTTAAATATTACTTCAGTACCTATAAAAATTAAAAAAAAAAAAAAAACAATTCAATTTTTTAAGAGGAAAAAAAAAATCCAAATAAAGAGTAAACAGTATCTTTACATACTCATACTAATATGATTATACACAGATAAAAAATTATATCACTAAATAATTTTCTACTCTCTAATAATTTTATTTACTAAAAAAATGTACAAATAAAAACAAAAAAACTGACTATGTACAGAACTCTATTTTTGCCATCTAATATTTAACAAACCTATTTCCTGAAGTATGATTTTTTCATTATTTCTTTAATAACTAAAAAATAACTGGAAGGCTGGGCTTTTACTAGAACTTATTAATTTTTTACAATCACCTACAAAAATAAACATAAAAATATTGTAATAAACTAGCAGGGTTTTTTTCCATCTTTTCATTTGATCTTATTAAATTCTTTCTACAAGTCTAGCTGCTTTTATCCATAGAGTACAGCTGTTTATAGGGGGTGGGGAGCAATTGTCAAGAAAAATGGGACATTGGATTTATTAAATTTCCGGAGAAATGTCTCCAACTTGGGGGCTCGTATCACTCGGAGGGTACATTTTTTGCGCCTGAATTTTTGGACGAAAAAGCTTTTCGCTTGCAGAATTTTATATAGTTTTCTGTCCTTCTTTTTGTGCTGAAACTGATCGTGGAGTCTTGTTTCATGAGTTGGACACTGGTCAGCGTTGACGTGATTTTTTGTAGTTCTTGACAAAGTAAATGTCACAAAAATTTCATTTACAAGTTTTAGAATTTTGTAGTTCAAATTAATTTTCCTCATTCGCAGTAGTCTGGTCCCTTTTTTTTTTTTAATTTATTAATTTTATTTTTAATATCAACGTATTTAGCTAGTAACTTCAATTGAGTTTTCATACAAGAAACATTGATACAATTAAATTAAAGTACTATAATCAATGTAGTGTTCAATGTGCTTGATTGTTTAAGTTTTTTTTTTTTTTTTTTTTTTTTTTTGACTGAAAAAAGTACCATCCACCACGGCAAGGTCATACCCAATTGGATGGGAAAAATCGGCGGAACTTTTTTTGATGACTTCAAGTATCTTCAGATAAAATCTGAACTCGTGGTTAGGAGTGGTTCCTTTTTTTATAGCATTTTGAAAATAGATTTATAATTTTAATCACCTGTATGTGATGATGAAAAGTGAGTCTTTTATCTTATATAATTCCTAGGTACATGTAGCTATTGACAAAAGGCACTGGTTTGTCAAAAATGATTAGTGGCTGGATATAGAAAACAAATTCATTTAAGTCGTAGGTCCGGTCTCATGACTGACCAAGTGTGACGGATCCAAGTCCGACTTCTACCTACGGGGGCTCCATCAGAACAGAAGCTGCCCCCTTTCCCTTCAACCATGAGTCCATACGTGTTCGTGGGCTTGATCTAGAAGTCTACCATGTGGGATAAGAAACAAAAACTATGAAATGTCCTTTCTTTGAATTAAGGAGGGTGGTTAACCCCCGCCCCCTCCGAGAAGCCAGGGCTTGGTTTGGTTTTGGTTTGTCTCTCTACGGTCACATTGTGCACCTGAGGGCTTGGATGATAAAAATCAGTGGGACTTGTTTTGGATTTTTTTATATCATACCGCATCTTTTTTATATCATACCGTTATTTTATTTCATTACATTTAGTGATTAATAAATAATAAATGCTTTTCAACCTATTATTACATGAACACTGTTCACAGTCAAAGCTTCATTCCCGCTTCAATCGATTATTACATTTACAAATGCAATTATCGGAAGCTTTTAAAATATTGCGATTTCTTAATTTGTGTTCTGAATATGTTGATTTTCGTATAAAAATAAGCTTAAATGAAGTGAAAATCTTTTCTAAATGCTAATTTAAAATTTTTTACACAAGAAAATGTTTGGAGGAGAATAAACTTTTTAAGAGGTTGGTAAATTTTTTAATTACTTTCGTAGTTGTCAGAAATTCAGAAAAACAGATTGATTTTTAAGAGAGAAGAAAAAACTTTCAGAAAAAGAGTAAGAGTATCTCTACATCTATTATACACAAATAAAAAAGCATCAAATAATTTTCTTTCGTCTGATAATTTTCATTACTAAAAACATGTATAATCAAAAATGAAAAAAACTTACAATTTACAGAATTCTGTTTTTTCATCTAATATTTAACAAACCTATTTCCCAAAAGTATGATTTTTCATTATTACTCTAATAACTAAAATAGCTGGAAGGCTGGGCTTTTACGAGAACTTAATAATTTTTACAATTGCCTACAAAAAAATAAACATAAAAAAATCCTGTAATAAACTTTGCAGTTTTTTTTAATCTTTTCATTTGATCTTATTAAATTCTTTCTACAAGTCTAGCTGCTCTTATAAATAGAGTACAGCTGTTGGCAGGGGGAGCAGTTGTCAAGATGAATGGGACATTGGATTTATTAAATTTTCGCTCGGTAGAAATGTCTTTAACTCCGGGGCTTTCGCTTGCAAAAATTCTATAGAGTATTCTGTCATTTCTTGTGGTGAAACTGATTGTGGTGTCTTGTTTCATGAGTTTGACACTGATCAGGGTTGACTTGAAGAAGAGGGAAACGATATTTCATCAAAAACAAATTTCCACCCATTTTTTCCATCTAATTTGGTACGACCATGCGTGGTGGATGGGCTTTTTACGATCACAGTGTCACAACAGTTGAATGACTTGGAATTAATTTTCTTCAAAAGCAGAAACAATCCAGCACATTGAACACTACAGTTGGTTGAATGTGCAACTCATACCAAATCCGTTGTCAGTTCGATTCAATATATCACTGGTAGCCGAATTCACTTTATTTATACCGCTTACAGCGCCATCTATTTATACACTCTGTAACTTTTTTGATGCCATAGCGTTTCCCCCTTCTTGAAGTATCTTCAGTTCAAATTTGAATTCATTGTGTCGAGCGTTACTTTTTTTTTCATCATTTTGAAAGTGTGACTTTAATTATGATCACCCTGTATATTATAAAGAAGATCGTCGTCTTCAAAACACATAAATACAGTTCGTTGAACTTTGTTTCGACAGATCATATTTAACAAATGTTTTCTGGAAAATATGACTTGTCTTTACTGCTTTAATAACTAAAATAGTCAAAGATGTATGCTTTTACTAGAGCAAATTAGTTTTTCACCAATTCCTTTGAAAAAAGAAATGAAATAAATTTTAATAATAAACTGCAGATTTTTTTTCATTCCGGCGGGTAGACTGGTCATATTAAATTCTTTCTACAAGTTCTGGCTGCATTTTTTCATAGAGTACAGCTGTTGTATGGAGGGGAGGGGGAGGGATGCAATTGTCAAAAAAGAAGGAGATGTTGGATTGATTAAATTTCCTCTCGGTAGAAAATGTCTTTAAATTTGGGACCTCCATCTATATGAAGGGAACATTTTATCTATACGGAACGGTCGTTGAAGTTCTACGAGGAGAAATCTTGAGCATACTACAAATACTACAAAAGTAAACAAACATGCTCCCTGAAGTAGAATGGAAAAGAGTAAGGCCCACTAATGAACTAAAAAGAAACATTCTCTAAAAATTTAGCGTGGCAAATAATAAGATACCCAGATATAAAAATGAAGGAAACAAATATTTTCCCAAAAGTGGTATGACAGGGGGAAGCCCAACGATATACTCCAAAAGAAAACCAACCTCCTAGCAAAAGTGGCGTTGAAAGGAGTGAAGTCCACCGATGAACCGCTAAAGAAAAACAAACGTCCTACCAAAAGTGGCGTTGAAAGGAGTGAGGTCCACCGATGACCCAAACAGAAAATATACTTTTCCCAAATGTGGCGTGACAAAAAGTAAATAAACCTTCTTCTGAAATTATGGTGGCGAGGAATTATTTTAATAGAGCATTTATTACATTTAAGAGAGCTCCCAGAGTATCATATTGCAGAAACCTCTGACTCTTTGCATAATCTACCCATTAGCTCGTTTTATTTATTTCATATTCACAGCAGGACAACAGTGTAACTTTCAGAATTAAAATGTAGAAATTAAATGAGTTTGCCACCCTTCATTAGAAGTAATAATTTACACTATTAATCTATTCAAAATAGTATTGTTTTAAACAAGAAATCAAAATTTAAATTACATTGCCATTAAAAATCATTTTAAAGCCTCTGATATCATATATTTCTGTCATTTTAGCCAATTTCAACCTTATCTCTTTCACGGTTAACTATTCTAAGGTGGCTCCCCTATCCACACTATTCTGAACACATTGGGCGGTATTTTTTTATTAAAAATCTGTGTCCTGAGAATCTTATTCGTCCGTTTTATTGCCAGTAAGTCCTCTTATATTCCTGGAGGATAAAAAAGGGCCCGTAAAAAAGTGAATAAAACTCCCCCCCCTTTCATCCACCCCGGGCAATAAAACGCCCCCTCGTCCCACGCATTAGCCGGGACTTTATATTTCAGGAAAGCACGTGATGGAAACGCGAAATGGGAGATTTATAAACAGTGCGATTGTATTTATTCTCCAGATCTGAATTACTTTGGAGGCTTAACTCCGAAGTCGACGACAACGACTGGTATTGTTCTGAGCATTTTCAGACATTACAAAACAGATCTTATTATGCAACGGATTTCATTATTTGTGTAGTTAAATTACACATAACAAAGTGTTTAATTAAATATAAGCTTATACATTATTTTTGGTTTGGTTTGATTTGTCGCTCTACGGTCATCTTATGCACTCTTTTGGGCTAAACAGCCCGGGACCTACAGTTTAATGTGGATTCCGAACCACTCACAAACATCCATGCCACCGCTAGGATTCGAACCTGAAGTCTGGGATACCAAACACCAGAGCGCTAGCCACTTGGCCACCAGGCCGCCCTATATATTAGAGAAATTACTATTGTCAAATGGAAGTGAAGAGAATGAATGCTTATAGATTTCTAGTGATCCGGAGACATGGTATGTTGTAGAGAGATGGTATGATGTACATAGACAAATATCTATATTATTATACTGGTAGAAATTTCTGTCGTTTTTTGGTGCTCCAAATGAAGAGATCAATATTTCATTGTTCCTTGTGCGAATTAGACCATTTAGGTATTAATCGGAAGCTAGTATTTCAATGTTTTGATATAACATCCTTTGAGTCCAGTAGTACTGTTTATGACTATAAATACAAAAATTCATTACAACAAGTTATCAGGGTGTCATAGAACCAATGTTTACGGAATCTATCCAATTATGAGCGTGCTGTAACAGTGTATTAGATGAAAGGCACAAAACGCGAATAAACATGATAATCTGGTTATAATTTCCAAACAATTTTGGTTATTGTATGAACATTGCACACAGTGTTTCATAAATAGCAACATGTGCTTTTAATGATGATGTTCAAATACATTGAACGGCAGTTAATTCGAATTTAAAGTAGAAAAATGCATATTTTCAACTATTTAACTAGAAGTTAAATTTTACAACTGCTGGGGAAAAAGCATTATTTTAGGTACTTTTGTTCTAATACAGCTAACAAACAGTTGTCTTTTATGCCATAAGCAACTGCTGCACCGACGTTACTCACTTAGTACACAGGAGGTTAGGGTAGCTTGAAGATAAGCGACGGAAGCGAAGTAACAATGCCCCCGCAACGGTCTACGATCCTATTAGAACGGGACCTACGTTTTAAAGGGGATTTCGAACCACTAGAAGCATCTATGGCACCAGGATTCAGGGACCAGGATTCGGCAACACCAGGATTCGGACCCGAAACATATGGTACCGAGCGTCAGAACAATAGTCACCTTCTTATTCGATGTCCTCATAGCTAAAAGCTGGAAATGGAATCCTTCTCTTATAAAGGAAAATTACGCATATTCTATATTTTGTGTTTTCGTAAATTTAGTGGTTACAGGAAGGCTTGAATGTCCGTAGGTGACACATAGTTGGCGCTACTAGTATTAAATCCATATACGTTTTTCGTTAGCCTAACCTTCAAAGAACATGTGTATAAATTTGACAGGTTGTTGCACTATTAGTATGTGAGTTATAGCATTTTTAGTGAAGCAACTTTTTGTTAGTTTGAAAAAATGGATAGAAAGGAATTTCGTGTGTTAAATAAAGCATTGCTTTTAACTATTGAAGGCAATGCTTGGCTTGATAAACATTATTCGGATTTTGCAACAGGAAAAATCAACCGTAAGAAGTGGTTTGCTAAATTTAAACGAGGCGAAATGAGCACCGGGGACGATGCAAGCAGTGGACGCCCCAAAGAGACTGCCCCCAAACATCAAAAAAGTCCCCAAAATAATTTCTGATAACCGCAAAGTGAAGTTTATTGAGATAGCTGAGACCTTAAAAAGATATCAAAGGAACGTGTTGGACATATCGTGAAGGGATATTTGGATATGCGGAAGCTCTGTTCAAAGTGGGTGCCGCGAGAGCTCACAATCTACCCAAAACAACAACGAGTGGATAATTCTAAGCAGTGTTTGGAGCTGTTCAATCGTAATAAACCCGAATTTTTACGTCGATATGGGACAATGGATGGAAATATGGCTTCATCATTTCACACCGGGTCCCATCGACAGTCAGCCGAGTGGACTGCACATGATGAACACTAAAAACGCTGTAACTCACATACTAATAGTGCAACAGCTGTCAAATTTATACATGTGTCTTTTGAAGGTTAGGGCTAACGAAACCTCTAATGGATTTAATACTAGTAGTGCCATTTATGTGTAAGCCTACGAAGTGTTCAGCCCACCTGTTATTTATTTAAAAAAAAAAAGTTACCTGTTTTTATTTAAACCTCGAAGGCTGAAATTTATTATGTACCTTAATTTTACGCTTCTTTGAGACTTATGCATCCATTTAATGCGGAAATTTATCTCTTTAATTATTCTTCTAAATAAATAAATTTTAAAAGAAAGATAAAAAAAATTAATTTAAAAAAAATATTATTGCAAATTCATTTATATTAAATTACAATATAAAAGTAATTTGTATTTGGTACTCTATTACAATTGTTAACTTAATTGTAAACGACTTTTAGAGAGAAATATTGTGCCGAATAACGATTACCTGCAAATTTGAAAATTCCATAGTGAATTTTTAACTTGGTATTTTAATTTTATATAAAATCTATTAAAATATCTAATATAAGTTCTACTTTTTATAAAACTACTACCAAAAAATTATATGTGCACAATTAAAAGCAAAAAAAAAGTCTAAACGCTGAAAATGCGAAAATGTTGTATTTTTCATCATTCAGGGTAGGTAAACAATGCAGACCATTTAAATTTCAAACCTGAAAGAGTCTCATTATAAATTAGAAAGGAGAAGTAGAATAAAAACTTCTCGTGTTACAATAGATAGAGATGATAAATCAGTTAACTGGAAGCCAATGTACGAACCCTTCTACGTACCTATTGAACCTACCAGTCCATGGTGATAATATAAAGAGCACGAGGATGTTTTGTAGCATATTACTATTGATCTTGACAGTAACAACTTTAAAAAAAAAAACTCGATAGTGATTATGACAGAGTGTCTTTCATGTGCTGCTCAATTGTCTGGAGCGAGTTTTTAGGAATTTTTCTTCTCCAGTTAGAAGAAGAGTGGAATATTACAAATGTCTGTATTTAATCTTGTATATTTTGCTCCAGAAACTATCCCGGGCTGCTACATATCTACAGTACAAGTGGGGAAGTATTTAACTCAAGTGCTCTGCATTCGAAAGCAAAACCTAAGTTCTTTATATATTTTTCTAATGCAGCTGGTAAATACTTATACCGTGATCTTTTATGGTATAAGAACTGCACCGACATCATCTACTCATAGCACTACACGGGGGCAGGTGTAGCTTAAAGATAGGCTACAATACCCCCTACGATCCTACTGGACCGGGTCCTACGGTTTAAAGTGGATTTCAAACCACTACAAACATCCATGCTATCGCCGGGACTCGAACCCGAAACCTGAGATACCGAGTGGCAGATCGCTAGCCACTCTGCCCAGTTTTTTAAATATATATTTCATAGATATTACTTATATGCCGTTGATGTAAAATGTTCCCAATTTAACAATTATTAAATTTCATTGTGTCATTGATACCTCATTGGGTTTTGGGCAGAAGATTTAGGTTTGAAACCCAGCAAATGAAGCCCGACAAAGGTCTTATGCATATGCTGGGATAGATAATGGATAAATTTATCGATTTCAGTCTGAAATTTATAAATTACACACTTTAAATCTGAATTTGCTCGCTTTAAAAACCATTTTCTTGCTCTAAATGAGGATGATCCCGATAAATAGGTTGAAATGTCTTTTCATTGAATTCAAATATGAGGATAGGTGCGTATGCGCTCTAATCAATGAATATTGTTCGCTACATATTATTATGGTAATATAACGGTCTGCTGCGCGTTAAGTCCCCTAAAGCTCTCTCACGGAGATATTGAAACTGCTATATACTGCTCTAGGGGCAAATAACGTCTAGTCACACTGGAATGCATTATAAAAAATGATAGACTCTCTCCTTTGGGTACTCCGTTAAGTAGTCTGTCCTGATATAACGGACTTAAAAATTGCTGGTCATAGTAACTTTAAATTTATAGTATTCCAAGAAATTTTTCCGTACTTGTTTGGAATTAGAAGAGTTTTACCCTCTAAGGTAACACGCGATTGTCCGTGTAGTTTACCACATTTTCCCCCAGTTGAAGTGTGCTTTACCCCCACTTTACAATTTTATTTCAAAGTTCAAGTGTACCTTACCCAATATTCATGTTTACCCCATGTTTCCAACTTACTTTTTACAAAGTTCAAGTGTGAGGTAGCCCATGTTTCCCCACTGTAATTTACAATATTCAAGTGTGCCTTACCCCATGTTTCCAACTATAATTTACAAAGTCAAGTGAGGTACCCCATGTTTCCCACTGTACTCTTTACAATATTCAAATGTGCCTCATCGCATGTTTCCAACTATACTTTACAAAGTTCAAGTGTGAGGACCCATATTTCCACTGTACTTTACAATATTCAGTGTACCTTACCCCATGTTTCCAACTATACTTTTTCAATGTGAGGTATACTCCCACTGAACTTTACAATATTCAAGTGTGCCTTGCCCCATGTTTCCGACTATACAAGTGTGAGGTGCCCCATGTTTCCCACTGTACTTTTACAATATTCCCATGTTTCCAACTGTAAAGCTGGCCCACCCCATGTTTTACTTTTACAATAGGTGTGCCTGTGAGGTGCCCCATGTTTCCCCACTGTACTTTATATAGTTCAATGCCCTATACTTTACATAAAGTCTGTGTGAGATAGTTTCTAAAATATGCCAAAGACAAATCAATTGCCTACCATTTATCAATCATTGCCTACCATTTATCAATGGAAAATTTTGAGTGCTTCAGATTCGGCACTTGTAAGGTTTACAACCTTGTGCAAAATAAAAAAGCTCTATATGGCTGTCTATCGAGAGAATTTTAGGATGTTCATCCATAGAAATTAATTTCTCATCCTTATCGTATGCTGCCAGTCCAAACTTTTTCTAGCCTTCCTCCATTTGAAACGCAAATGCGAGACATTTAATCTAAAATATCCTCTCAGATGTTTTTCATCATTACCCTCCTGTCCCCATTAATAAAAACCATGAAAAAGTGGAACACGAGACCCACAGATCAACCACAACAAAAAAAGACATTATAAAACTTGATATGCGAACTATATTTTCATATGAAAAGGTTCCAGCATTACTCTTAAACATAATAGTAAGTAGTGAAGTTTAATATCATATAAAATTTGTTTATACTTTTAAATTCAGTTTGCTTGCATAATTTATTGTTTAAACATTCTATTACCCATATTACAAAATATATGTATGTACAGTTCTAAAATATTAATTAACACTATAAAAATATTATTTATAATAAATGATAAAATTTAATATTAATAATAATATGTACTAGATTTTAATATTAATAATGATAAGTGCTAGATTTAATATTAATAATAAATAAGTGCTGGGTATAATAATTCTGCCATTTAACCTTCTATTTTAGAAAATCCAAGGCAAAACCAAAAAATAATAAAATAGCTCTGCTAAAAGTACATTAGCAATGCACTTAAATCTGCCACAAATCCTACATTACTGGGGTGAGATAGACAATCATATCAATTGAGCTGCCTTAACATATATTAGCTCATTATTCACGAGGTCAATCTATACGTCCTCATAGATGTCCAATAATAGCCATGGAAGGGAAAGAAACAAACTAAACCAGCAATCTCGCCGCCCACTCAGTGCTTTCTCATATGAATTTATGTGCGGCTGATGCAAAAACAACCGCTGTTCCTCCAGATCCCGCCATGCGGTAAGATGCGGCCCAATTTACGAATGCGGCCGTGTCGTTCGAAAAAACAGAATGAATGTTCGCCGCCAGATGAAAACAGCAAACAGAAGATAGTGGACGGAGAATGGGCTTAGTGTAATCCTTCTTGATGTCTGTGATGGGTAGAGTTTCGATTCTTTTCCGTCCTGTTCGGCGGCTGGAATGGGTCTTTGTTGATTGTTCTTTGGGACTGTTGTTTGACGCCGGGATACCTGTATTCTATCGATTGGGGAAAAGGATGCATTGACTAGTGAAATGGATTCGCCCTGGTATACTTACTTAAACTAATCTAGGGTTTAGTTTATCGCTCTACGGTCATCATGTGCAAACGAGGGCTAAACAGACCTGGACTTACAGTTTAACGTGGATTCGAACCACTCACATGCATCCATTCCATCGCCAGTATTCGACACTGAAGCATGCGATGCAGGCCAGCGCTAGTCACTTGGCCACAGTGGGGCCACTTAAATAATCTTTTGGAGAAGTACTACTTTGAACTGCTTTTTTTTTTTTTTCAGGTTCTAGAGTAACAAACCGTCAATATTATATCAAAATTAAAAATACATCATTTCACTATAAACAATGTCTCTGCTTCTTTCAACACAACTTAAACAATGTTTTACTATACAAGTATAACAATGTTTTACTATAAAAGTATCAAATTATCTTTATGTATAAGTTTCAAGAATTTCATAAGAAAGAAAACATTTATTAGTTAAGTTTAATCTACTTATTAATTGTTTATACTTAGACATTCAGTTTATTTATATAATTTATTGTTTAAATATTCTATTCAACATATTACAAAGGATTTTTAAATATGAATGTACAGTTCTAAAAATATTAATTCACGCGATTTAAATGCTATTAATAATAATTACTAGATTAAATGAATAATGACAAGTGCTAGATTTAAAATTAAAAATAATAGGTGCTTGATTCAATATTAATAATGATAAGTGCTAGGTAATAATCGACGATTGCTTTTCCTCCTCTCTATTTTCAGATAATCCAATACAAAACAAAAGATAAAAAATAACTCTGTATTAATGCTCCTAGCACATAAATATACCACACAAAACCTACATATACCCCAGCAAGATGAAATAAGACATGACCCCATATCAGTCAGCGGGCAGCATATCCTTAACATATTAGTCCATTATTCACGAGGTCAATCTATACGTCCTCATAGATGTCCAATAATAGCCACGAAAGGAACGGACCGAACCAACAATCGCCGCCCACTCTTTCGTAAGGAATTTATTACAGCAAAAACAACCGCTGTTCCTCAGGTATTTCACCACAGATCCCGCCATACGGCACGATGTATTTACGAATGCGACCGTGTCGTTCTGGAAACGAAAATTAATGTTCAGCCTCAGATGAAAATAACAAACAGAAGATCGCGGACAGAGAACGGTAGTGGCTTTTAGTGTAATCCTTCTTGATGTCGGTGGTAGTGGGTAGAGTTTTATTCTTTCGTCCTTTTTAGTGGCCGGAATGGGTCTTTGATTGTGTCTTCGTGACTGTTTGACGCCGCGGATAACTGTGCTCAATCGATTTGGGAAGGATGCACCGGCTGGAGAAAATAGGATTATCTCTGGCAAAAGTAACTTACTCTGAATAACCCAGTGGAGAAGTATTAATCTGAATTGCAATTCTATTCAATGTCTGAGGGTAAAGAACCGTCATTATTATATCAATGTAAAATAAACTTGCATTATTGCCGAATAACATCGGAGCTCTCCATCGGCGCTCTTCCATCGGCGCTGACCTCGACCTTCGGCATCCCGCGTTATTTTAACCAATGCGTTTTCTTCAATCGTTCACAAAATACTTGTTATTCATCCACTCCAGTTCAAAATACATCTTCTTTGAATTTGTAGTGGATGACACTGGATGTTAATACGATCTTTTCAAATATTAATTCAGTAATTAAATTTAATTAACTAATTTTAGTTTTTTTTTTTTATTTCAGTTGCATATATCTACCAATAGAGGGCTCCAGATAAACTTAAAATAAATGAATGAAAAATTATTTATGAAGGACTCTGCAATAGAGTGAAAAAAAAAAAGTAGGGAATTGTCTTTAATTTTTTTATATATTACTTGTTTTTAGATAATTTCTTTCTGTTTACTTTTATTTATCTCGAACCTTTTTCTTAAACCTCAGCTTCTTAATTATTTTTAGTTGGTTTTTTATATATTTATAAATTAAATATAAATAAAAGAATAAATAAATTAAAAATAATAATAAAAAACCTTCCTTATTTTCTTTAGATTACTTCAAAACTTTATATGTCTCTTTCTTTTAATTCTTTTTATATTTATATCTGAGCAAGTCACCTATTAGTCTTTACCGCTTTCTTTTTTTCAATGTATTATCTTATAACTTCAAAGGACTCAACTCAAGATAGAAGCTAGCAGGTGCTTCGCACCAACACAAATCGTCGGTATAAGCTATCTGTCAAAAATGGATGTATGTATAGGTTCCAGCACTACTTAAAAATATGACATACGAGAATTTTTTATTTCCTTAATAATTGTTAATTAATTTTTTATTTCCTTATTAATTGTTAAATAATTGTGTTTTCTTATTATTTCTTAATCAATATAAAGCAAACTTTGTATGATTATAAAAGAACACATCATTTCACTATAAACTATCTATGTGTCAAAAGTGGATACATGTATAGTTTCCAACATTATTTAGAAATATAATATATAATAGTTAAGTTATATTTCTTATTAGTTGTTTATTAATTGTTTTTATTTCCTTATTAATTCTAATCAATACAAAACATACTTTGTATCATTATAAAGAATACATCATTTCACAATAAACTATCTATGTGTCAAAAACGGATGCATGTATAGTTTCCAACATCATTTAAAAATATAACATGCAAATGTTAAGTTTTATTCCCTTATTAATTCTTAATTAATTGTGTTTTTTATTATTTCAATCAATATAAAACAAACTTTGTATCATTATAAAAAATACATCATTTCACAATAAACTGTGAAAACTTATGTATGTATAGTTTCCAGCATTATTTAGAAATATAACATTAATATACTAGAATTTCTAAGTAATACATGCCAATTTTTTTGAGTGAATTATTTTACCTAAATATGCCAAACAAAGCATAAACATCTTAATTTTCAATAACAGACATGCGAGATTCCTTGAGTTGAATTTTAAAACGTAGCCTATTTCCGCAAAAATTGTCAGATACATTATCATAGAAAATAATTATCATCATAGAAAATAATTATCATTTATATTATCATAGGAAATATTTATGATATTTATAAAAAAAATATCATACAGCTAGGTATTCTGCATCCAGTTGAACAGTTTGTAGTCTGCAGTCTGTAGTCTTTTTTAATCATATAAATGTTTACTTTTTTTCTTAAATTAAAGATAAAACTGGTTCCTTGATTTAAACTTTTATACAAAATCTTATAATCTTCCTTCAAAATTAACAATCCCTATTTTTACTAATATTGATGCATGCAGTTGTGATATTGATTTCTCTGTATTAATTTATCTAAAATAGAACTTTACGTTTCAAATTAATGTTTACATAAGCAAAGTTATTGGTCTAATACAGCTGGCAATACAGAGATAATCTGTATGTCATAAAAAAATCTGTATTCCATAAATCTCTATGCCATAAGAAAATCTTTATGTCATAAGAAAAGTCTGAACTGCTGTTGCTTATTTAGCCCTACACAGGGTGGAAGTGTAGCTTTAAGAAATGCTACAAACGCCGCCGGCACCTGAAAAACTGTGGTACTGAGCGCCACAGTGCTGGCTTTTCGCTAATCAGGCCCCCTACATATACAACGCTATTCTTTTACATTTTACTTAATGTGCAAATGAAAAACTCATAAAATCGAGAACCTCACCAGTTAGTTTATTAGAATAAAACAGCCAACCAAAATAAAGAACGCTCTTTGCTGACTGAAACGAAACAAAGAATTGAGAAATTTACAAATCCCCCCCCACACACACACACTCATCCACCCTTCTCGAAAAAGCTTCATATAAAAAACAGCTGGACATAAAAGAAAATTGTTTTGTTCGTCGAAAGTGTAAGCAAACAGTAAAAAGCCCTTCAGAAAGAAAACAGAAGAGAAAAACTGAGCAAAAGAAATGAGCGCGCATTAACATTTCAGCGGGCGAGCAAAAATGGGGAATTTGAGAATGCGCAAACTCAGGTTCGAGTCGCCTGTGTTGACACAAAGCTCGTTTCATGGCAGATAACGGAAAAGAAAACGGCAGAAAAGAAATCAACTCGCGAAGAAAAAAAACAGTTTTTGTTGTTGGGAGGTTGCGTAAAGAATTGCAACATGGTGAATATTTTATGGGTGAGAATTTTTATGGAATGTCACTGAGTTTGGAATAACAAACTGATTTCCAAATGTTTTGGTTTGCTTTGATTTGATGAAGGAAGAAAAAAATTGTCTTTTCGTGCAAATGAGTGAAATATTTTGTTTTGTTTCTTCAATGCCGAGATATTGCTTTTTAGGAATTTATAGATACTTAAGTGTTTTCCAGATTTAATTATTTCTATCGCATCATTTTTTGAAAATAAACTTTTTTTAAATTACTTTGTGACGTATTCATATGAACTTTTAACCGAACACAAAAATTGTGTGTGTTTATTTGTGTCTACATGTCTATAAGGGAATCCATTTCAAACCGTAGGTCCTGGTATATCGGACATGGGTTGACAACTCTATCCCCCTGACAACTAAAAGCAAAACAGCCAGTAGGCAGACAGACTTGGCCCACCAAGGGATGGTTGAGCCACTGATGGTGATGACATAGCAATTAAGTCTCAAAAACAGTAAGTAAATATGCGGTAAATAAGCTATTTTGAAGCGTAAAATTATAAAAATATTGTTATAATGCAGCTGACAATACATAGAAATTAAACTTTGTGCCATAAGCAAAGGCTGCTCCGCTGTTATGCATTGGGCACTGCGCAGAGTACGTGTTAAAAATGGAAGATAGGCTACGGACCCGAATACACAAACTCATAATGCTCTATGATCCTATTAGACAGGACCTACGGCTTAAAGCGGATTTCCGAAACGCTACAAACATCAATCTCACCGCCGGGACTCGAACCCAAAACCTGTCGTAACGTGCGCACAGCGCTAACTACTCGGTCATCAGACGTGACATTCTGATTTCAATATTAAAACGTAACTTATTTCCTCAATAATTATAAAATATACTATCAAAAAAATATTTATCCTATTTATAACCATAAAATAATATTTTTCATACTTATACGTACAACAGTTACGTAGGTAAATATTCTGCATAAAGTTTAACAGTTTGTAAGCTGCATTAAAACAGAACACATCAAATAAAATTTCTATCATTTAAATGTTAACTTCTTTTTTTCAAATTAAGCTGAAACAGTTTCCTTGTTTTATTCTTTTATTAAAATCAGATAATCTTCTTAAAAAATTAACAATCAAATTTTTATTAATATTGCTGCATGCTGTCGCGATATTGTTATCATTGTATTAATGTACGTGAAATGGAACTTACCGTTTCAAATTAATGTTTACATTAATTCTGTTAACAACGTAATTCTGTATATTTCATCCAAATATGCAATATGAAAACTCATAAAAATCAAGAACCCTGCCGGATAGTTCGTTAGAATAAACAGCCAACCCAAAATAAATAACTCACCTCTGTTTGAGTCGAAGCAAAGAATTAAGAAATTTTCAAATCTTTCCCCCTCCTCGAAAAAAAAGCTTTATACAAAAAACTACTCGGCGTAAAGAAAATTGTTTCTGTTCCTCGAAAGTGTAAGTAAACAATAAAAAAGCCCTTTAGGAAGAGGTAGGGATAAAACTGAGCAAAAGAAATGACCGTGCATTAACATTTCAGCAACCTGAGCAAAAGTGCGCGTGTAAGCAGAGGGAAATTTGAGAATGTGCAAACTCAGGTTCGAGAGTCGCCTCGTGTTTACTCAAAAACTCGTTCTATGGCAAATGATGGAGAGAAAGCGGAAAAAGAAATCAACTCTAGGAAAAAAGAGTTTTTGTTGGGGAAGTTACGTAAAGAATTGCAAGATGCTGAATATTTTATGGGCGAGAATTTTTATGGAACGTCACTGAGTTTGGAATAACAAACTGATTTTCCGAATGTTATGTTTGC
Organism: Caerostris extrusa; assembly: GCA_021605095.1. Lineage (NCBI taxonomy): Eukaryota > Metazoa > Arthropoda > Arachnida > Araneae > Araneidae > Caerostris > Caerostris extrusa. The sequence continues at coordinate 66,810 of BPLR01015074.1, forward strand.
TTAGATTTAAACAAAAAACAAATTGTCTTTTCTTGCAAATTAGTGAAGCATTTTGTTTTGTTTCTTCTATAACGACATTTCTTTTTTAGGGATTTATAGACATTGAAAATGTGCTCTTCTAAATTTATTTGTTTTAATGCATCTGTTTCAGAAGAATAAATTATTATACAAATTAACCTTTAAGCAATATATGATAAAAATTGCGTGTTTTTTATGTAACTACATCTCTATGTCTTAAAACAAAGTAAACATGCTGTACGTAAGCTATTTCTTAGCTTGAAATTATAGAATTATTCTCCGAAGCAGTTGGCAATACTGTCTCCGTATTGTCAACTGTTTTAGGAGAATATAATTATTAATAATATTTATTCTGAATAATTTTATAATAATTAAAGAATAATTATTAATCGGCATAATTCTTAATCTATATGCCATAAGCAAGTGTTTCGCCACTGTTACCCATTTAGCACTACTCAAGAGGCATGAATAGCTTGAAGATAGGCAACGGACGGGAGTCGCACTACCCCCGCAACGCTCTACGATCCTATTCGACAGGGACCTACGGCTTAATGTGGATCCCAAACCACTACAACGCCTCTTTGTAAACAAATACAATTCTAGATGTAACGAAAGGTGTAAATGATAAAAATAATCCATTTGAATAATCATTTTTCACATTTTTTTTAAATATTCAACCAAATATTAAATTATTAGTTATTTATTTGTTTTATTTCTTTACAATGCATTATTAATTTTAAATATATTACTATAATGTTCATTATTTATGGAGTAATTATATATATATATATATATATATATATATATATGTATATATATACATATAATTACATATAATTTATATATATCGAGCTATATAAACCAAACAAGTTAAACATTTTAATTCATATTTAATAACAAATATAAGAAATGTTTTAAATTTAATTTTGAAACGAAATTTGTTTCTGCAACAATTAACATATATATTATTATAGGAATATAATTATCATATATAATATCGTAGGGAAATATTTATCATATTTACATGTACAAAAAGTGAATAGATAAGTATTTTGTGTCAAATTAGCAATTTGTAGTTTTTATTAAAACAGAACACATTGAATACAATATTTTTTCTGTCCTTTAAATGTTAACTTTTTTTATTAAAATAAAGCTGAAAACAGGTTCCATGTTGTAATCTTTTATTCAAATATTATAATCTTCCTTTAAAATTAGCAGTCATGTTTTTACTGAGACTGATGCATGCGGTCCCGATAGCTTTTTCTCATTGTATTAATGCATCCGAATTGGAACTTTCAGTTTCAAATAAATGTTTACATAAACAAATTTGTTGTTCTAATGAGGGCCTGAATGGCCGAGTGGCTAGCGCTCTGGCACTCGGTACCACAGGTTTCGGGTTCGAGTCCCGGCGGTGCCATGGATGTTTGTAGTGGTACGGAATCCACTTTAAACCGTAGATCCCAGTCTTAATAGGATTGTAGAGCGTTTGGGGGCATTGTTACTCCGCGTCCGTGGCTTACCATCAAGCTACATGCGCCCCCTGGATAATGCAAAGTGAGTAACGTCTATGCAGCGCTTGCCTTAAGGCCTCCAAGACCAAGCTGTCTAAGTGTTTGCCAGCTGCATTAGAAAAAAAAATGTTGTTCTAATGGAACTGGCATTATAGAGGCAGTTATTCTTTTTTGCCATAAGCAAGGGCTGCACGGCTGTTAATCATTTAGCACTACCCGTGGGGCTTGTGTAGCTTGAAAATAAGCTACGTACGCGAATCACACAACCCCCACAACGCTCTGCGACCCTATTAGACCGCGAGTTACGGTTTAAAGTGGATTCCGATCCATTATAAATATCCATACCACAGCCGGGATTTGAACAAAATCCTGTGATACAGAGCGCTATCCATATGGTGGTATATATCTCCTACACATATAAACGTAATTCTCCATATTTTATTCAATGTGCAAAATGAAAAACTCTTAAAAATCAAGAACCATGCCTGTTAGTTCGTTAGAATAAAACAGCCAACCAAAATAAACAACGCTTCACTGTTTGAGATGAAGCAAAGAATTGAAGGATTTTCAAATCAGCCTCCCTCATCAAAAAGCTTTATATATAAAAGAGCCGCTCGACATAAAAGAAAATTGTTTCTCTTCCACCAAAGTGCAAGTAAACAATAAAAAGCCCTTCAAAAAGAGACAGAGAAAAAGATGAACAGAATAAAACTGAACAAAAAAATTACGGTGCATTAACATTTCATTGCGAGCAAAAATGCGCGTGCAAGCAGAAGGAATTTGAAAATGTGCAAACTCAGGTTCGAGAGTCGCCTCGTGTTGACTGAAAGCTCGTTTTATGGCAATTGATGGAGAAAAACGGAAAAAAAGAAATCGACTCGTTCGAAAAAACAGTTTTTGTTGGGGAAGTTACATAAAGAATTGCAACATGGTGAATATTTTATGGAGGAGAATTTTTATGCAATGTCACTGAGTTTGGAATAACAAACTGATTTCCGAATGTTTTGTCTGTTCAGATTTGATGAAGAAAGAAAGATATTGCCTTTTTCTCGCAAATGAGTGAAATATATTGTTTCTTTCTTCAATACAAATATTGCTTTTAGGGATTTATAAACACTAAAAAGTATTTTCCAAATTTTTGTTGTAAAAAATCCTTGTCAGAAAAAAAAATTAATCAATGGCCTATCTAAATCGACATTTAAATAAACAAACAGAAATATATGATAAAAAAATTAATCGATATTTATTTATTTAAATATAGATTATGAAATTCACTTCAAACTGTAGGTCATGGTGTACCATGACTGTAGAGCGTTGGGCGTAGGACTGAAAACTTTATGCCGTAAAAAGCAAAAACATCTCTTGTCTGGATGCCTGCTAGTAGGCAGACATCCTTGCCCAACCATGGAGGCTGCTGCTTCACAGATGAGGATGACATAACTATTATGTTTCAAAAATAGTAAATAAATATACCGTAAACAAGATATTTTTGAACCTGAATTAATAAAACTAATTATTCTAATGTAGCTGGAAATACAGAGAGTTAATCTTTATGCCAAAAGCAAGGGTTACACCGCTATTACTCATTGAGCACTATCCGGAGGACACATGACTCTTTTAAGATAGGCTACGGACGCACGTAGCACTATTTACTGCAATGACTTACGATCCTATTAGATCGGGACCTACGGTTTAAAGTGGTTTCCGAAACGCTACAAGCATCCATGGAACCGCTAGGACCCGATGGCACCAAGCGCTAGAGTTTTAGCCATTCTGTCATGTGGCCCAATATATATATATATATATATATATATTTCCATACATATATCTAATACATGATAAATATATTTTGATTAGCCTAATACCTTTACAGGTTATAATAATTAAGGTTAGCCATAAATAACTGGTGATAAATACTGAACTAGGAGCACATGTTAATGAATTCGTCGAAATAAATTGAATAAAATACTAGATATTTATTAATAATGCTAATAACTTAGATAACTCATATTATAAATGCGATATTAGTTATTGTCACTGAATAATATTTTTGCAAACGCAAGTATTTCGAACAATCCACATGCAATCGAATCATTTAATAAAAGATATTTTGGGTACTAACAATACATCACAGAAATAAGTGAAGCTGGCAAATCAGAATTTAAATAGCCTCACCTTTTATCATTTGCTATTTGACAACCTGTAAATCCTGAATTCATTAGGACAGCCGTCAATGGAGTCCCCAAGGATCATTCATTTGCGGTACATCAATTTTTTACTTTCATTTAACCAGTTTGACGACGGCGGCATCGAAGCACTGTTAGTCGGCACAGCTGTTAGATATAACAAGATAACAAGAGTGAGTGGTGTTGCAATGGTCTTTGGCAAACATTGCCCTGTAAAATTTAATGAGCCTAATTGCATTCCCGACATTCAGTTGTGCAGACATTCCTGTTTAATGTCTCTTGGTTAGCTGCAGACGGCTTTGTGAGAATTTATTATAGTTTTCTATAAAAATAAAATGAGGTGCTTTTCATGCAGACAAATATTAGTAGGTTGTTACTGAATTTAAATATTCGCTGTTGCGTAAGATGCATTTTATAATTTGCGGTAAAAGATCATTTATATTTATTAACATTTTTGCAAATGTAACCATTGTGTTCATGAGACCATTTTTCAGATTGTTGGTAATTTATACGTCTACTCAAATTGGAGGAAAATGAGAAAATGTTATTATAAATTTATTTTGTTCTCTATTTTTAAACAACTCTTTAAGAGAAAAACAAGACAAATATTAAAATTTAAACCCCAATATTTCATAATATTCTAGTTTAAATTTATATTAACTTAAGAATATTTCGAAACACGTTTTAATTCAGGTTTAATTAGTTAATAAAAATTATTTTTTAAAATTTTTATTTGATGATTAATTTCAAACATCTTTTAATTATTGAAATTATTTAAATTAACATTAATTGATGAATGTTTTCAAGCACATTATAATAGTGGTTTAATTAATTCATAAAAATTACTACTTAAATTTTTGTTTAATGATTATTTACAAACACATTTTAATTATGGATTAATTATTAAAGTTATTATTTAAAATTATCTTAATTGACGAATAGTTTCAAACACATTTTAAACTTGGTTTAATTAAATAATTTAAGTTATTATTTCAATTTATATTAATTTAACAATACTTTCAAACAAGTTTTTAACACAATATTTAATAATATCCTTATTTAAATTTTTATTAACTTATGAATTATTCTACGTATATTTTAATCAGTACATCATTTCCACGTATATTTTAATTTTTCAACAACAGTATTTCCAACTATCACATGCATTGAATCCTTAAATAAAATTACTTTCGGAACTAACAACACATCAAGCAAAATAACTCAAGCTGGCAAATCAAACTTTAAATAGCCTCACCCTTCATCATTCGCTATTTGACATCTTGCAACTCCTGAATTCATTAGGACAGCCGTCAATTGAGTCCCCAAGGATCAGTCATTTGAGGTACATCAATTTCACTTTCATTTAACCAGTTTGACGACGACGAAACACTGTTAGCCAGCACAGCTGTTAGATAACAAGAGTGAGTGGTGTTGCGATGGTCTTTGGCAAACATTACCTTGTAAAAATTTAATGAACCCAATTACATTCATTACATTCAGTTGGGGCATTTCTATTTAATTTCTCTTGGTTAGCTGCAGACGGCTTCCTGAAAATTTATTATTGCTTTGTATAAAAATAAAACGAGATGCTTTTCATGCAGGCAAATATTAGAAGGTTGTTACTGAATTTAAATATTCGCTGTTGCTTATGATACATTTCTGTATGTTGTGGTAAAAGGCCATTTATATTTATTAACATTTTAACAAAAGCAAACGTCGTGTTCATCAGAGCATTTTTCAGATTGTGTTAATTCGGCGGTGTAATTAAAGCTCAGAAATATGAGAAAATTTTATGATTAATTTACCCTGTTCTCTATTTTCAAACAACTCTTTGAAAGAAAGCAAGACGAGATATTTTAAATTTAAAAGTAGACATTTATTAATATTCTTGTTTAAATATATATTAATTTATGAGTATTTCAAAACATCTTTTATTTCTGGTTTAAGTAGTTAATTAAAATTACTACTAAAATTTTTATTTGATGAATAATTTATAATACATTTTAATTCGGTTTTAACTAATTAATTAACGCTATTATTATAATTAATGTTAAATTATGAATATTTAAAAACTCATTTAACTCTGGTTTAGTTAATTAATTAAAGTTATAATTCAAATTTATATTAATCGCTGAATATTTTCAAACACTTTTTCTTTTTAGCTTCATAAATTAATTAAAGGTATTTTTCAAATTTACATTAATTGATGATTATTTTCAAACACGTTTTAATTCTGATTTAACTAATTAATTAAAACTATTATTAAAATTTATATTAATTGAGGAATATGGACAAATGCACCTTAATTCTGGTTTTGTTAATTAATTAAATTTATTACATAAATAAGTATATATTATTTGATGAATATTTCCAAACATATTTTAAACTCGGTTTATTTAAACAATTTATGCTACTATTTAAATTTATATTAATTTTGGAACACTTTCAAACAAGTTTTAACCACAATATTTAATAATATTTTTTAATTTTTATTAATATTTGAATATTCCACATATATTTTATAATCAATGCATCATTTCCACATGCATTTTAATTTTTGCAACAACAGTATTTCCAACTATCCTCATGTATAGTCATTTAACAAAAATAAACTTTTAGTAACTAACAAAACATGACGCAAATAAGTGAATCTGGCAAACAAACTGTTAGATCCTAAAACCACTGAATTCCTTCTGACACTCAATGGAGTCCCCAAGGTGGTACATCAATTTCCCTTTCTTAACCAGTTTGACGACGATGGCACTTTTTGACAAACACTGCGTGGTCTTGCCTTGTAAATTTAATGGGCCTAATTACATTCACGACATTCAGTTGTGCAGGCATTCCTATTTAATTTCTCTTGGTTAACTGCAGACGGCTTCATGGAAATATATTATTGTTCGTATAAAATAAAACGAGATGCTTTTCATGCAGCCAAATATTATGAGTTTGTTACTGAATTTAAATATTTGTTGTTGCATAAGATGCATTTATATTTCGTGGTGAAAGACTATTTATATTTATTAACATTTTCACCAAAGTGAACTTTGTGTTCATCAGACTATTTTTCAGATTGTAGGTAATTTACCTACTTAATTAGTGTGCTGAAATTGGAGGTAAATGAGAAAAATGTTATTATAAATTTACCATGTTCCTATTTTTAAATAACTGCTTGAAAGATGAATTTTTTTCAAATAAATTGAAACCAGAATATTTAATATTATTGTTGTTTAAATTTATATTTAATTGATGGTTATTTTCAAACTCATTTTAATTCTATTTAAACTACTTTAATTAAAGTTATTATTTAAATTTATATTATTTGAAGAATATTTTCAAACACCTTTTAATTATGATCTAATTAATTAATTAATGTTGTTATTTAAATTTTTATTGATTGATGAATTTTTCAAAAATAATTCTTAACCACGATATTAAATAATATTATGGTTTAAATTTTTTGTAATTTATGAATGTTTGCACATATATATTTTAATCTGTGCACCATTTCTACATGGTATTTTAATTTTTGCTACAATAGGTTTTTCCTAAAGAGAAATTTTAATCGGAATGTTTGATAATATTGTTTAAATTTCTATTCGTATATGATATATATATATATATATTCTTTAAAATAAGAACAACAGCAATCCAAAACAAGAAAAAGAAAATAGAGGGTTTTTTTTTTTTTTTTTTGGTATTTTTAAGTTAAAATATTTTTGCAAGAAATGGATTGTTAAAAGTATTATTTTAATGTCAAATTTAAATTTACTAACTGAAAGAAGAGAAAAAATTTATTTCTAAAAATTTATTTTTGAAATACACAT
>BPLR01015075.1:0-31504 GCA_021605095.1 Caerostris extrusa
GTTACGCATTGTTGTGGATATAGCACATACCTTTGGTAGCCACATTTCAGAGGAATGCAAAGATCCATTTTTAAAAATCTCGTTGACAGTTCAAACAGTGGAAACTGCAAAATAAATTAGTTCATTGTTGGTAGTTAACCCACAGATTCTCCTTTCCACTGTCAGCCATCTTTGTGGACAGCGCTCAACAAATGAGTAAAAAAGCAGTATATTAACATACAGATTTTGTGCAGTAGGGATGGGATTTTTAAAAGATTTATATATATCCTGTTACAAGATCAGTGTGTAAAAAGAAATCAATTTTTTTATGTACCTCACCCCAAAATAAGTAATCATGCTATCTGGAAAATGCGCAAGACCATCTTTATAGCTAATTTATAAACATTTAGTGGGAGGAGTTTTTTGTGTCACTAACTCACTTTTTTTACCTCATAACACAATAACAAAGAAAATTTTGCTGTACATCAAAACAACTAAATATTTGTTGAAATATATCTATGAAAATGTAAGTTATAAAATTTATGAAACAATCAGAAGAACTCATAGATCTGAATAAATTCATGAGAAAATGAGCAAGAGGAAGAACTATGATGTCAATTTTTATAATGATACAATTAAAAATGAGTTGTTATAATCTCCTTTTGTAATGCATTTTCCAAATTCAGAATCAGCTGCCGTAAACCCAATTGTATAAATTGCACTTCTTCCAGATGTTACATACTTTCATCAGATATGTGTTTGGGTTGATAACCTATACATGCCAGTAGAGGGCTTGAAGGGTTAGAATGTCAAAGTCCCAGAATACACAGCATTTTCAGAAAGATATTGAAATTTGAATACGATATTATCAGTGTAAACAATGAAAATGTAATTACAGTGTAAATAATAGGTTACAGAGCTAGTTTAACATGAAGCTACTGTTATAATATTATAAATCCTTATCAATGATATTTTTTTTCCTTCTTCAAAATGTTTATAATAATAAAAAATTAAAGAATTAAATATTAAAATTTGAGATAGAAGTCCCAATTAATTCCATCATCAGACAAAAAGTATGGATAAGAAAAAGGGTCACACAATCATGTGCATATATTTTTGCAGAAAAACAAATCAAAATACAAATTACATCAAATGAAAGATCAAGATATTTAAAATTAGCTAAATGGAAATTTCTTTCTCTTTTAGGAACAATTTGTTAGTGACGAATAAGATAGTGAAATTCATTTTAAAAACAGATTATTTTGTCAAATTCATGATTATCTTATATATTTAAACAGCATTTGGATATCTGAGATAAAGCAGAACTGCTTGTACATACATTTCAAAACATCAAGCCAATTTAAAGCAGATCAAAAGGTAAAATGCAGATAAAACGTTTACAGTATAAGCAAGTTTATTTAGGTATCATAAAAGTACAAATTGTTTCAGACAATCATAAACATGAATTCAAACAAAAATTTAGATTACAGAATAAACTAAATATATAAATATTTCAAAAAAAAAGAAAAAAAAAAAAATACAGTTTTATAAATAAATAATTTTAATTTTGGTATATCACATACATTTTTCTGCAAATTAAATACTAAACTGGAAAAATACCAACACAGAACCATGACTGAAGGCATGAAAGGCTTCATGATCACCATCATAACATATTATTGTAATATGTGGCAATTTTCAAATAATAAAGACATTAAAAGCTTGTTTAAATACGTCAATACATTAAAGATATATATCAGTTCAACAATTATGTTACAGGCCCCAAATATTTAAAACATTTCTGCCCATGTTTTTCAAGGTTTTGTTTTGTAAGGCTATCTGAATTTCCAGCGAAGATACATTCTAGTTTAAAACAATGATCAAATTTGCTATTTTGATAATGCAGATTTTTGAGAGACAAATGTTATAACAAGGATAGATAATATTTAATCCTTCTAACTACTCAATTTCTCTGAATCACAGAGGGGAAAATATGTATACATTTATGTACTTCATTTTTATATATTAATTTCCAATTAATTCAAGCATACTTATTAAAAACATCTTCTAATTAAACAAATGGCTTTTGTAAAAGAAGCACGTGAAATCCCAATGTACACCATGCACTATAAAATATAAAAAGCTTCAAAATACACATGAATAAATGATGACATAATGAAAATCTGAGGTATCAATCTGATAAAAAAAAAAAATGTAATCTTTAAATACAATAAGTATGGACTTAAATGCAATTAAATATATGTTATAAAATCTTGTTAATTAAACTTTTAAAACAGTGGAAATATTAATACATCTAGTACATTACAATTCATATTTAAATATTAATTACTATTACTTGATATTAAACAATTTGTTCATTATATTTGTTAGTAAAATTCTATATTTATAAATATTATTTGTGTTCAAAAAATTATAATGATTTTTAAAATATTTATTTTTGATTTGTGCAAGAATTGCAAAGAAAGTACAAAAAATAATACACAGGATGCCTTTTTTAATATTAATTTAATTTAAGAATATTTTTAATGACAAAAATTAAATGAAAACTATTCAGTTTTTAAATGGATTAAAAACCTACTTTTTTCAAATAATTTCAAAATTCTATTAAATTAAAAAGTAAAAATTAAAAGTAGAAAAGAAATTGTTTCCTTCAGCACAATATTTTTTTCAGTTAATAAAAAAAAAAAATATTAATATATATATGTTCTGAAATGCCTAACTGTAAAGATTTACTAAACAAATCCATTTTGTTCATAATGTGACAGTTATTAAAAAACAAAATTTTAGCAAATTTTTCATTATGAATAAGAAATACCAACAATAAGCATTAGTAAAAATATCACATTGATTCCAGATTAAAAATGACAATAATTTAAAAGTAATATATATAAATATTTAAATTTAAAACAAAATCTAACATATTCAAAACAATAACAAATAATATGCTCTTTTATGACTACGATGAACAAAATGTATAATTTGTATAACAAACAAAAATGCTGATTTTAATTTATCCAATTATTTTATATAATCTCACTAATAAAAACATTGAATATTATATTTCTATATCACAGTTATCAATTTTATTAAATTAAACTACCAAATGGCACTTTTGTCACAACCAAGATACATATAATATTTTGAAGGTTCCTTTTAATAATACAGGATATAAATAAATAATACATAATTTAAAAATTTACAATGAATAATAATAATATGGCATAGAATAATATACACTGTAATTTTTATACAATTTACATTACTATTAAACAGGGTAAGTACAAATAAACAGTTTTGATCATAATTATTTTTAAAAAAGATATTATAAAATATGAAAAAAATGGAAGAATGATTAAAAAATTATAAACCTGTAGAATTAATCCTTAAAAAGCAAATAAATAAAATTTTTAATACAGAATGCATTAAGGCAATTTATAAATTTATTACTGCCTAATACAGGCACTTTCTTTAATGCATATACAATACTTACTACATCCCTATGTCCACTTCCATATGTGTTAGTATTCTATTTATAAAAACAATTGAAAGATATCACCTAACATTTTTTTTAAGTACTCTTCCATACATCAATTACTAATTTTTAAATTATACTCTGTACTAATTTTTTAAGGCTTTCATATAATACTAATAATTTAATAATAAACAAATATAATTTTATACATAATATTGAAATTTGTAATAAATATACTTTCATAATATAATTAAGCATATGAATATCTTTCACTGACTTAAATAATGTATTAAAAAAATGAGTTCAGACAAATTTATAACTAAGCATGATATGGATATTTAAACTTCATTTTTATTTTAACAAGAACCTTATTACATGTATTTATAGTTATATTCTATGTTTGATTTATTGTGTGTAGAAGGCTGAGATATGTTCCATTTTTGCTAATTTCTTACATACTATGTGCAGAATAATAATAGTGATAAATAAATAAAAAATTAGTAGTAATAATTCCATTCAAAAGTAAGTTTTTTTATCTAATATTTGATTTTTCAATAATTTTTGATTACTGAGCCTCAAAATAATAACCATAACAATGCGCACACCTTTTAAAATTTCATAACTATAATATAAATATTTCGTATTGAAAAGTAACAAATGATTCATCCCATTCAGCATTACTTTATTATACATACATTCTATATGAAAGCTATATCTTATCTATTTTGATATTACATTAATCTATGTAATACATAAATATTTTATTTGACATACACAGTATTTTTTTTTTTTTTTTTTTAGATGTCGAAAACAGCATGAAATACAGTATGATTTTTCAAAAGCATTAAATGGAGAATGGATGTTAGTGTAATAAATCACAAAACATTAAAAATTAGTCATTGCTTTTACCAATAAATCTGTTTTCAGAATAGAGATTAAGAAATCTCTATTTGTTAGTTTGATTATAAAATAATAAATAATAATGAATCATTATAAAATTACAATCTATGAACTCAAGTACTACCTTAAAAAATACCAAAAACCATGTGCAAAAGAATATTTTTTTTTTAATTGAAAATATACTACATTTGTAAAAAAGAATAAAAGGGCAAGGAGGCAATTAATCATATATCAAAGTTTATATAAGAGTTCTTAAATATAGTATATATATATACTAAATTTTTAATAAGAGCTTTTGATTAAGCTGATCTAGTAATAATGGGAGACACTAAAGTGGCTTTGTGTAACATAAAACATTATGACCTTTACTAAAAAAGCTCCAATAAAGCGATTGATTGACTGCTTTCATAAAAAAAAAATCAACAAATTCACTTCATAAAAGATTTGTTACCATGCTTAATTGGACAGCTTCATAAATAGTATTCATACAGCATTTTCTCACAATTTAAACAAGTGTATACTAATAAAAAATATTCTTTTCTTTTTCATAATTAAGATAAATACATATCAACATATATGCATTATATTTATATAATATGAAAACATTTAGATACAAAACAATGACTTTCACATGAAAAAAGAATGTGACCATAACATATTTGAATGTTCCTATTAGAAGTTATTATGAAAACAGGAAAAAAATGTATAATCTAAAATATTATGTTATACATTACAAAAGATTACTTTAATAAAATGACACTGGTTGAGAGTCATTTTGATATGGATTCCAGCATTTGTTGACTGAAATGACCACTTTGGGGATACATAGCTGCTGGCATTCTTATTATAAGTACATGCATTTACATATATAAGTACATGCATATACATATATATGTACATGCTTTATATTTAATGTGTAACAGATTACACACATTAAATATGCATTTTTGTTTCAATAAATTAAATTTTTATCTAGAGTGCTTTTATCTTTGATATTTCCTTAAATCTATTCAGTATTTGATAATCTGATGCTCAATGCAGCAATGATCCGACATGATTGAAAATATAATAATAAAAATCTTTTACAAAATATTGTAGAAACTTTTATTTGTTAACCAGTGTTTAAAAAATTTAATTATTACTTTTTAATTTACAACAAAGTATTCCAATTAATGAAGCTTTTTTCATTTAACAAAATAGTATTATCATGCATATTGGAAATCAACATAAAAACTAATATATATTGAATTAAAGTAGAATTCTTTCATAATATTTATATAATAAAACAATAATAAAATGTAATAATTTTTTTGTGAAACATATTTTCACTTATTTCAACATTTTAACAACAGTAAAATTCGAAAATTTAAATAACATTTGAAATTAAAACAAAACATGTATAAACGTTTTTAAATCTGTAAATTGACTAACATTTAACAATTTATGTTCTTTAAAATTAATATTTTCAATAATAAACTATAATAAATCTACATAAATAGCAACATAAGATCTAAGTTTTCTTTTATATATTTCATAAATAAAAATAACTGTCAATGTAACTTAGATAGTAAAATATACAAGCCTTCGATATTTTGATTTTCATGCTTTTTTGAATGCCACCATTTTAATACAATACAAAACAGGAATGCCTATGGCAGTAGACATTTAAATAAATTTGTAATCAAATGCTAACTACTTTCAAAAAAGTACACACATTAACAAGTTTTGACTCATATCTACAGGAAAAATAAGTACAAATTATCGCTTGAAAAATTTGCAGCACCCTCTCAGGTAAAATTTTAAATTTATGTAAAATGAATATAATAAAATATTATAAAAGTAATATTAATTTAAAATAATGAGCATGTATAAAAAATCATATGCCCAAAAACTACATGAAAAGATTTATTTTACATTTTTATATAAAATGAGTATTATAATAATTATGATAAAAAAATGAAATAAAATTGGAATATTAACTTTTAGAATTTTTCTTTCTTTCAAAGAACTTCATTAATACAGTTACAATCATCTTGAAAATATTTACTGATTGTTCATAAAACTTAACCCTATTGCTCGGCAGTTACATAGCCAATACTGTATCAAATTTTCTCTGCTGAACAATCACTCTTGTACATTAGTACCAAATTTGTAAATATTTGTAAGAATTATTCTTACATAAAATATTTTTCAATATAAGGAACATTGTATCAACAATCATTACTAATATTTGAGATTTATTAGAGAATGAGGATGATAGAATATCATTTTGCAAATGAAAATATTCTTATATCTGAACATTTATGCAAAAGTGGATACAAAGATACAACATTTTGACGAAATTGTGTGCTAAAAGATGTACTAATAGTGAAGGTGGTGAAGATTCTATATGAAACTTATTTGTAGGTATAAAAATATCATTTGTTACTATTTCAGATATCTATTCATTCTTGATGTCAAGACAATGGCATTTTTATCAGCAACACCCAGTATTCATCAAAGAAAACTGTAAAGCAATTGGGTTGAGGAGTTATAATGAATAAATACTGTTTATTTTTAAATAACTACATATTTAAATTTAACATAAGGTTTTAAATCGTTTCAATAGTAACTCATTTCTCAAGAAAGTTTTTATTCAGAAATGGAAATTTATTCATATTATTTAATTTCTTGTATTTATTCATTCATTTTTTACATGTGAGTATATCCTGCATTTTCATATGACTGAAAATTACTAATCTAAATTTTTAAGATAGTAATTGTATTTTTTGCTTCTAGTAGTTATTTTAAATTTTTTACTTGCATAGTGAACATACCAGTGCTTGATAACTTTACATTGAATTTTTGTTTCAATAACAATGAAATATTTAATTACATTGAGAAATGAGCAAAATGACTAAACCTGAATGCTTTTTTTCTCTCTTGGTTAGATATTTATTGTTTGAATAAAGGAAAAAATTGTTATATTAAATTGCAAATTATGAAATATAAATAATTATTTTTCATTAAAATCTTTTTTTTTCATTTAATTTTTACATGTGAAAATTATAAACAAGTGCCTAACATAAAACATACATTATCAAATTCATTCCCACTGTAAAACAGTGGTAACACATTGCTGTTCATTAAAAATATGAATCTGATATGAAAATTTAAATATAAAACAACCAACAAAATGCTTCCTAATTGTCAATAGAACAAATATTTTGCATAAATATTACATTATACACAAAAATATAATATCTCCAAAAATTGCACTGACTGATAAGGAAGACCAATTATAAATGAGGAAAATCAGTCCAGCACACAATTCAAAGAATGCTGCGCAACCAACATATATAATATAAAAAGTATACTTTTATAATTTCCCTAACAAGGTAAAAAAATTTTCCAATATTAGAGAAATAACTTTTAAGTACATTCCTTCAACTAAGACCTGAAAAATTTTATTGATATTATAACAGTGATGAAATAAAATAAACAATTGATCCATCAATTTATATATTTTTATAATAGATTACTAATGCAAATCCATGGTTAATCAGAGAATCAACATAATAAAATTAAATGCATGATAATGCTTTGATATTCTTTTTTACATTAATTATTTAGAAAAATATGAAACGGTAAACTTTAAAAATTCCTATCGTTAAAAAGGGTGGGTACTATTTCATAATAAATGGCACTATCTAATAATTTTAATTAAGACTCAAAAAAACTTTGAACAATGGAAAAATGAAATGAAATTTTATAAGAAGACAACTAATTTTTGTTGTCAGCTAATAAAAGTGTATAAAAAAATTTACTCATGATAGAATAAATATGACAAAGTGTGCACACAAGACTTGCAGAAATAAACTTTCTTTCATTATTTTTAAAATTGGTTTTGGTTTTTTATTGGTTAAAATTCGTTTGTTAATGGTTTTATAAAAAAAACAGTACCATTTGCTTACAGAGGAATTAATAGCTTTAATTAACAAAAGTCCTCAATAAAGTTTTTTCTTTGATATTTTATATTCATTTCAATTGCATATCACAATATATACTTAAATATATTGCTGATATAAATAATATAATTTATATTGCTATACTTCTCTTAATAAAAGTTAAATTTTTAATGTGAAATATTAAGAAATTTTTAAACCAAGCATTTTATTTAATAGTTAAATTTAAAAATTGTAATTTTATTAATTAAAAAATTAATGTAAAAAGAAGCATTGAGAAAAACTCACTCTTGATATCGGTTCTTTTTCAGAAAACGTTAAACTTACAATAGGACTCAGTAACACAGAATCGACAACATTTCTTTTTCCTAAAAAATAAACTACATATATCACTTTAAATATAGGATTTGTATGAATCAGTGCTAAAATTTTTCAATAATAGTTATTATTACCGTAGATTTCCTGTATAAGCCAAGAATTTTTAGAACTTTTCAAAGCTAAATTCAGGGTTCAGCTTTTATATGGATTTGCTTATCTCACAAAAATGTTGGTACTTTTCTGTTAATCAAACTAAAAAAATAAATGATTTATAAAAATTAAATGAGTTATTTGGTTTTTAAAATTATTATTTTTTATTTATGAAATTGTTTATGTTGCTAATGTAAGATATTTACTTATATATTCATTTTCCTTTTTTGAACTTGTTTTTCGTTTATGGTGAAATGCTAGGGAGACATACTGTAGACACATGTAGTATGAAATCTGCTGTATAAGAATTTTTCTTCATGCTTAACTTTCAAACAAACATAAAAAATGACCATGTAAATAAGACATCATATGCAAAAACAACAACTGAAGTTCAAAAGCCTTCAATAATTCAAAATGAAAAAAAAAAACATTCCTGTAATATTCAAACATGTCACTATGAGGATAAAAAATATTACTAAGCAGGTACAACGGGTTTAATAATTTCCAATAAAATAGTTGTAAAGTAACAAAAATGTGCTTAGCTTCAGGCAGGGTTTGCCAGAGTTATAACTATTGTTGTTATCTAGTATTTTACTTTACAGCTATTTTATTGGAAATTATTCAATCCATTTTACCCAACTTGGCAACATTTTTTCCTCATAGCGACATGTTTGAATATTACAGGAAATTTCTTTTTCATTTTGAATTATGTAACGGTTTTTGAACTTTGAGTATATTTTTGAGGAAAAAATACACTCTTAATTTATAAATGGACTGGCTTTATATTTGGAAATATATGATATTTTAAATTACTCTACATATTATATACTATAATTTTCTGTTAATAGTTACAAGTTAGCAGTTAAAAGATGAGTTGGTTGAATCTATAGGTGATTTTTGCGTCTTACTGATGCTATGATTTTCATAGAGCAAATAAAATTCCATTTATATTTAAAATAAAGATTTTAAATATAATATTTTTCGAGCTTAAAGATAGCTTTTTATGCCAAAATAGTACTTAAAAAACATATACAATAAAGATGGCAATATTTTTATAAGAAATATATGTTATAAAAATTCATTTATCAGATAATTCCATGAAAATAAAAGCAAGCAAAAAGGAAAATAAGCAAAAATGCTCCATATAAAAATGCAAAAAAAAAAAATTTTAAAAAAAAAAATCAGAAAAATTTAAATTTTGAATAATCTGAATTTAAATGAAACATTTTTTAAAAAATTCCAATAGCTTGAATATTTTTACCAGTAATAATTTTTTTTTACCTATAATATATTTTTATTACAGGTAAAAAAAAATTGTAGTTAGTTTTCACAAATCAATCAATGAAAAATTATCATCAGATTCTTAAGTGATGCATTTTCAGGAATTAATTCTTATTAATACATCTAAGGTAAAAAAAAAAGACTAAAAATTGCATGTAGTGGCAATAATCAGCAACAAAAAATTTGATGAGTTTTTTTCATACATAATGTAGGAATTAGGGCCAAGAAATTACAGAACAATGACCTTTATTTACAGGAAATTTGTTTTAAATTTTAATTTTTTTCATAATATTAAAAAAAGAATCCTCATTAAAATGATGGATTTTTTTAATTTATTGAAAACTGTTTTTAAAAAACCTTTTAAGCATTCTTTTTTTAAAATGCATTTAACAAATTTTATACTCAAATCTGAAATTATTTAGGTAGGTTTTCAATTAACTTAATACTTTTTTTCATTTTCAAAAAAATTACAAATGTATTATTGTGTGAAGAATATATGTTACGCAAATTTTGAAATTAAATGATAAAAAATACTTAAAATTTCAGTATAAAAAAAATTATGTTATGATAATATACAATAATGTAATTTATGTATGCAAAAGTAAAAAATACTTTTGCATATTTACATATTGTTGAAATAAGAAAATATTTTACATTCAGTAACTAATAAAAAAATTTTTTTTTTTTTTTTTTTTTTTTTTTTTAAGATATTGAAAAGGATGTATGAAAAGGATTTTTAGATTTAAAAAAAATTTCTTCTAACTAAAAAGAAATTAAAAGTATGCAAAAATATTTTCTAGTTAATATTAAATAAAAAAGATTTGCCAAAATCAATCAATAACAATTTCTAAGCTTCAGTGTAATTAACTAGTTTTTTAAACAATAATCCTATTTTCGATAAAATCAATTGATTAGACTGTGTTGCAATTTGATTAAGGAATAATTTATTAAAAAAATTGAGTAATAATTCATATTGAATGCCAACAATAAAACCTGTCAAATTTGAATAATCTTCATGTTAAATTCGATTAAAACTGACAGGATGATAAACTCGGTTCACATGAATTTCTAGAATCTCTCTTCAAATATTATCCAGTTGTAATCAAGGGGTGCAATTTTCTCTCTTTTAATTCACCTCAAAGCTCTGATTAACATGGATTACTAATAAAGCAGTGTAATCAAAAGCAAATATATTCCCTAATTTGGCACTGATTGAGCTTTCACTTTCGCATTTTTTCATGTGGATATGGCCATTTATTAACCTTGACAGCTTGATGACAACACAATGCTGCTCATATTTTCATTAAATAGGTAAATCATAATCATGTAACTAGCTATATATTAAACATTTTAAATATTTACATTTTGGAATAATTAAAATTTCATGTTTTATATCCAAGCATATTTAATAAAAACATTTTATATAACCATAAAGATATAAAGCTTATATAATAATTGTCAAAAGTAAAAGTTTTTATATACAATTTAACATAAAAAGGCCAAGGAAGAAAAACATAAATTAACTTTTTTGCAAAAGTATAAAATTGTTAAGAATTTGATAAAAATAAATAACAAACAATGTTATATTGAAATGATGTTATATTAAGGCTGCAGTTTATTTTATGAGTTAATAATGAGAGAAGTTAAATTATATTATACATAATATTTCATTATTAGTAATTTATCTTCTGTTATTAAGCAATCAAATTTATACTGGTCATAAGTTAATAAATAAAAAAATTTGTAATAAATTTTTCTTTAATGTTTAAAACAGTAGTTCTCAAGCTTGGAGCGCATTTAAAATCCCTACAAATTGTAGGTGCACTATACACGAAATTTAAGAAATATGATTATAGGTTGCAGCCTATAGAGTTACTCACAGCTATTAATTCTTAAAGTATTTATAAGATCCCTTTTAATTTTTTTAACCAACATAAATGTGTTTTCAGAAGAAGATAAAACATTTACTTATTAATGAATAACAAAAATATGACAAATGCATTTATAAATTTATGCTTGTTTAACAAGCAACAAACATTAATTATAATTACTTCTTGTAAAGCAAGATTTTTTTCTTATGGTTTTCCTAAATCAATTCTAAAGAAAGAATATATAAAAATGTTATGCTTACCACACACTAAACTTGTACAATAGCCTATTACAACACAACTGATATATCCAAAGCCAGCGTACCACATGTATGATAATTTCAGCAAAGGAAAAACATATCTAAATGAAACAACTTTTAAAAATCACATTCTTAAGGATAACATAAATAATAAATTAAAACTTTCACAAGATATAGATATTTCACTGTGATGCTTTATGCATGTGAATATTCTAAACCATTGATATCTTTTAAAATTTTCCCAAACATTTCTTAATTTTTCAAGGTCTCTAATGAATTCATTATATAAATAACTTGAAACCGCACAATTTTCCCAAACGTTCCTTGAAATGATGTTTATATTGTAATCATATTTTCATGTTTGACAAATCAAATCTAATTAATAACATTTTTTTCCAAATTAACTTGGATGTTTTTAAAAATATTTAATATTTTGATGAAATTAGGCTTCATTAAATACTTTAATACTTAATTGCCCTTTAATATTAATTTAAGGACAAAAACTGCTGCATAACAGTAAAGAATTTGATATTTCTGTAGCATATGATCAGGAAGATGCACATTTACTTAAATAAGCAAATGCATATAAATTAAATTATTCTAATTTTTTTTTTTTAACTTTCAAGTTAAAAAAATAATTAAAATACTAAGTTGAGATAGTTTATCAATACATAGGAAATATCATTAAAAATTACGAGATTCATTGCGATTTTAATGAGTGAAAATTATATGAATCATCAAGGAAGAAGGGGAACAAAAAACATACACTTTTCAAATAGCAATAAAGCATTATTTGATGTTTGTATTCCTACATAAATAGAAAAAAATTATTATAAACAACAACTAACTATTTTAAATCCAAATTAACAAAAGAAATGATGAGTGTGCATTACATAGCAAGAATTTAAAAGGATCATAGTAACAATATTTAACCAACAAATGTGCTTTGCAAACTTTAGAGAATTTGTTTTTTAAATTTAACTAGCATTTTATTTATTTGGTGTTGAAACTTTTAATTGTTTCTGAATATTATATTTCTTCTAAATGTCAAAGAATGACAACTTTTTAAACAATACAAAGAAATATTCTCATTAATAACACAATTTACCGAGTTTGGGACAAACAAAAAATTTGAAAGTTATCAAATTTTTTTTATTTAACCTAAAGTAGACGTACTGAAAAACTGCTCTTTTTCTTCTTAAACTTATTTTAAAAGGTAGAATTCAGTTAGTTATAAAACTGAATTTATTAATCTGAATAATGTAAAAATTGTAAATTCCTTCAGTCTGTATCTAAAATTAATTTCTAATAAACAAGAGATCAGTGCAATAAATGGAATAAAAAGATATTTTATCTTTCAAGTTCATGGACAAGATTCTAATATTAATAACTTAATTTAAATTAATGTTAATTTTGCTTTATTCACTTTAATTCTAGAAATAAGTGCATAATTTGTAAAAATTAAATGATTAAAAGCACTTCCATATGTTTAATTAAATAATTAAACATATGGAAAAGTTAATTATTGTCTTTTCAAACCAAATAAAACAGTATTTGGTTTTGAAAGAATAATCTAACTTTTCCCATGTTTTGTGCAAGATAAATAAATATGGAAACTCCAAAAAGTGATCAAGCTAAATTTAAAGTAATCAAGCTATTATCAAAAAATGATTAGCTTAAAAATATTTTTAAGAAATCATCTTTTTTTTTTTAGCAGTAAAAGAAAGACATCATTACATATATGTAGTCAAAAATGTGATAAATTATATAATCAATGATTTTGTTGCAAAATTTTTCCTAAATATGATAATTACAATTAAAAACAATTTTGAAGTTTCATGTTTGCTGAATTCTCAGTAATTCTTTCAATTTTTTTTTAACATTACCTCATTATTTTTGAAATATTTTTCATTATTTAAAATGCTTGCACAATAAGTATATAATATAATTGATTTCAAGAAAATAAGTTCATTAGTTGAAAAAAAAACAACTTACCCATCATCATTTTCAAACGAAGGATCCTGCAAAGTTGAATTTTCTTTTATAGTTTGATTTGCTAAACTGAAATTTGAAAATTTTGACATATTCAAAGAACTATTTGTTGCACAGCCATCAGTAGATCGATGTTCACTGACTATTTTTGGACTGATCATTACAGCTCCAATTGCAATCCAAAAACATAAAGACAAACTGACTAAAAATCCAATCATAGCACCCTGCAAACAAAATGATTTTCAAATAGTTAATAAAATCTAAATAGTGGTACAAATATAACAAAAAATGAATGGAAACATTTTTCCTATTTAGAAGTATTAGCTTTGGAATCTATAGAGCAATTAACATTTTCATAGACATAAAAAGTTGATTATGTCAACATCTTTATTGCTACTTTAGAGAATAAATACAATCCTACAGATTATTTTAATAGTTATGTATTTTCTAAAAAGTAGTTAATCAATCATATATTTAAAAAAACGCAAAGATAACATCCAAGATCATAAATCAAGATCGTAACTTATTTTTAAATGCTTATTAGTTTAATAGTTGTACATAACTATAATAAAAGCAAGAGGAAAGTATAGATGTAGAGCTTTTATTTCATCAATTTACAATGTGAATTACATCCTTACTAATAAATCAATATATTAAAATTTAAATTTAGTCAATATTTGGTGTTTTTATAGTTAAATTTATAAAAATGTTATTAAATCTAAACATTTCCAAAAGAATTAATAATAATATTCCAGTTATTTTTAGAATAAATTTTAAATATATATTTATTTATTTAATTAACAAAACTATTATTTTATCATCAAGTTGGAACAGAAATTTAGAATCAAATATTGCTTGATATCAAAAAAAAAAAAAAAAAAAAAATGTTTCAATTAAAAAATTTAATATCTTAAAATCATTGCAACTTCCATAAATCACTAAATTTTTAAAATCTGTACATGACACTTGGAAAATTTCTATACATTTTTTTAGAATTAGGTACCAATTCCATTTTCTATACAGGTGACCTGAAAAAAAAAAAAAAATGCTTTCAAGAGAGAAACTATTGTCCAGGTTTGTCTACATGGATTGATATATGTGAGAAATGCTAGCATACATAACCTACAAACTCAGAAAATCAGTCCCTACCAGAGAAGCTATTAAAACTTTTGTAAAGCAAATTCAAATGAATGGGCAGCATTGAAACTTAAGAGGCAAATTTTGGATAACAACTCATGATGTACAAAGAGTACGAGAAGAAATCAGGCACAATGCTGAGTCACCTGGGCATTTCAAGCTGGGCTTGTTTAGAAAACTAAGTTATTAATTAAACTAATCTGCCTACCACATTTAAATTGTGCATAACTTTCAGGATAAAGGTCTAACAGCCTAAAAGCTATGTGATATGATTCGAATTCCATGGAGAATTATAATACAGAATGTGCTCTTCAGCAAAAATAATATCTATGTTCATAATAAACATAACTGTAGAATCTGAGCAGAATAACAACAATAAAATGTTACAGGAATCTGAGCTAAATATATCCTAAGTAATTGCATTGATTAAGATAAAGTCAAAAGTCTATGGATCTTTTGGTAAAAAACATCATTGGAGAAATAGACCTTGATATGGTGTAATAATATCTTAAGCCACAAACAGAAGATAGCAATATGAGGACTATTCTTTACAGAAAAAGACACTACCCTATATTATCTTCTATTAACTAAATGAAACTTTTCTTGAAAGTGTACTGATCACGGCCTTCTGTTTTAGGATGTATGCTCATCAAATCTAACTCCCTTAGTTCAATTGGGATTTTATCAAATCCAACATGCACCAAGTGAATATTGGCAGCATTGAACAATTAAAGTAATGTATTATAGCTAGAGCAGCTGATATTACACCAGCAAAATTGGAGGAGAAATTGTTGCAAAATGTAACAGATCAGTAGCAAAAAAAATGAATAAAGATATATATAGTTTATAAATACTTCTATTTTTCAAGAAAATATCCAAAGTTGACTTATTGCACATAAACAAAAGAAGTCAACTGAAAATTATTATTTCATGATTTTTGTTTTAAATAATGGATTTACCTTCACATTTGTTCTTCTAAAAAAACATTCCTAGTGAAAATAGTCCCAGCATTGGTCCTCCAACTACATTGATTAAGGAAAGTGCTGCTTGTAGAACTCCTCCCATCTTATCAACAACAAATGTAAGTAAGATGCAGAGAGGATACCATATGAAAATGCTGGGAGAAAAAAGTACATTGCAAATCTTAGACATACACATAAAATACAATGATGAACAATTAATACAAAAAAAATATATTTATTCATATTTTATAAGTAAATAAAAATAAAATAAAATTACACTCATAGGTTTTATAACATATTAAAATAATTTTTATTACTTTTTAAAAAAGAGCTTCAGAATGTTAATTTAATATGCCAATATATTTTTCCTTTGAAAGTTAGGATAAACGAAACTCCATTTGAAAAAAAAAAAAAAGTCAATTAGCATTTAAAATACTATACACTATGTGTGGAATATGTAGTTTTTATTACTACAAAATTAATTATTATTATTAAGATATTGAGATAATTCAAAATCATTATCAAAACAAAATAATTTTAATTAAACAGTGGGAATTAGAAAATAAAAACCTAAAACAATTTTTAAAAACTTATTTAAATAATTATATTAAGCTACAAAATTCTATATAAAATCAAACAAATATATTAAAAAAAAAAAAAAATTGGGATACATTGCCATTCTAAAAGATTAATGATTAACAGTTGATAATAAATATAACAGCTGATAATTACAAATAATTTATACTATCTTCACTATGTAATATAATATTTGTATGATGAAACTGGAACAATTTTCAGTTGTATGAAATTCAAATTTAAAAAAAAAGAATTAGAATATATAATAATTAGTTTATTATTCCATTACAAAATAAGCTTTCCCAAGGCTAATTATTAAGAACATAATTAATAGACATTCATAAATAATTCTATAAATCTTTCTATTCCAACAATATAAATTTAAATTTTCTAATAGGAATTTATGTACTGCTCATTAAGGTACAGTAACCTCTCCTTAACCCAGTATTCAATAATTTTGCACCAATTTAGCCTTCACTTTTATATTTTCTCATATGAATTTGATTATCTGTTAACATTGACTGTCAGACGGTGACACGATGCACCTTGCATTTCCGACAATGTTTATTATAATTGTCAGTTTTGGTTTCAGTACATTGTTTCATATTTTTCAGTAAGCTACATATATTTGCACAGTATTACAACTGTGCATAGACAGTGAAGTGTTTTATTTTTGATAAAAACTATAACCCTAAAAGTAACTACCCTTAAAACTATATTGATGCATGATAATCAGACACAGCCTTGGTCCTGGATGTGTCAGATTTAAAAAAAGTTACTGTACTTTGAAAAGTTACTTTACTTAATGCAAATGTAAAAAGCTAATCTCACATTTGTATATTTCAAAGAAAATTATAATTTGCACCTCTTGTATGAGTAAAAGAAAAAAACTACATGAAAAAAAACATAAGATTTAAAGAAAAACAGCTTTATAAAGTGTAGGACATTTCAGACACTCTGTTCTAAGGACTGCAGCATTAATTCATTCATTCATCCGAATTTTAATAAATACTTATAAAATATTAACTGCATTTAATTCTATAATTTTTAATAAGATTTATTTCATAGATTGAACTAGAAATACCATATTAAAAATTTCAAACTGGAATAATGAAAATAGATAAGATTATTCATCAATATACCTTTAAATAACAGGATGTAATAATACACTCATATCCAAATTTATCTTTACATACCCGAAAATAATGTAATTCAATGAAATATCCAATCAATGTGATCCATGTTTTGCAGGGAATGTGCGAAAAACAAGCTTAATTAGCATTATTCAATCAAAAATAATTCAGCCAATCACGAAAGCAGTCGGACGTCAGAATATTTCAAGACAAACATTATGGATACAATTTCAAAATGATGGAACTGTTGTAAGAAGGCCTGGACAAAGTAGTAAACGAATGATAACTCCTTCTGAAGATCGATATCTATCAATAACTGCCTGTCATAACAGGAAGTCTATTGCTTGGCAGTTAAGTTCAAGATTGCGCAACCACTACAACTGCTGCATCATGACAAATGGTATACAGAAGGCTTAATGAAAAAGGCCTTTATGCCAGAAAGCCGAGAGTAAGTGTTTAAATGTCTTCACGAAAAAAGAGGAATCGCTTTTAATTGGTACAAAGAACATCAGAACCGGAGTGAACACCATTGGTCCCATGTTCTCTTTGATAAGCCGAGGTTTAGTTTTACAGGTGATTTTAAACATGTTTACATGTCACTCAAACATTATGGAAAGCGACCGATTCAGTAGTGGAGGTGTAATGGTATGAAGAGAAATAATGACTGATAGATAGATGGATGCCCTCCACAAATTTTCAAAACTGCATCTCTGACAGACCAGAGATATTGGGATGAGGTCTTAGAGCCTTATGTAAGACTTTTCAGATGTGAACATGGAAATGACTTTTCATTTATGGACGATAATGCTCGTCCACAATGAGGAAACCTCGTTGATGAATTCCTTGAAAGTGAAGATATTCAGCGAATACAGTGGCCAGCAAAGTCTTTTGATCTCAACCAGATCAGAGAACTTATGGGACTACTTTGGAAGAGCAATTGCCCAGAAACATACTTGTCCTAGAGATGCAAATGCTCTGAAGACTGCATTGCCGGAAGAATGGAATTTAATTCCCCAAACAGTGATTAACAACGTTATTGCCAGCATGAAAACACATTGTGATATATGTGTACAATCAAGGAGATCACATTTTATATTAAATTCATAAGGCTTCATTTTTTTTTTTCTCAGTTATTCCTTTTTTTCTGAACTCTTTTTGTCACATTTTATTACCATTTTTTGTTGTTTCATGCTACAATTATATATCATACGCAGTGCTGTTAAAATTTTCCATTATATTTATGCATCATAATGCTATGTATCATTCAGACAAATTCATAAAATTATAGTTCACAGTTTGAGAAATTTGTGAATTTATGCATGTAAAGATAATTTTGAACAGGAGTGTAAATTGAACACTCTATTTTCTTGAAGAAAATTTTTTAAATACTTCTTTAATTTTTAGATTGATTAGTAATTTTTATTTGAACTAAAACAAAATAAAAAAAAAAAGGACAAAATACCTAATGATACTCATTTAACATATTTTAAGTATAGTATCAACCTAAATCACACTTTCCAGATAATATTTATCAAAATCAGTCTATTTAGAATAATTGATCAACAATCTAAATGTTTCAACAAGTTAATACTTGGCAATAGTATATCAGGAACAATAAAATAAATGTAATAGGGCGCACCTATTAATTTTTGTGTAAATAGTGACACGTTTCTCGGACATATGACGGAAGCAAATAGGATGGAGAAAATCTTCAACAGTTACAGCAGCTAGAGAATTGATTGCAGAGGATACAGAACTCAAAGATGCACTAAATACTCCTGCAACAAACACACCTGGAAGACCTGGGAACATTGTGAGGGATGTCATTACAAAGTATGGTAAGATCTAAAAAGGAAACAAAATGTTATGATAAAACTTAATTTAGTGTATTCAAAAAACATTTTTTTTAACAACTTTTAATCAATTTTTCAAAGCCATACTTTTTAAGTAGAGAAATTGATTTCAACATTATTAGGTGTTTTTTATTTTATATTGATAAGAATTCATTAAACTACAAAAATTAGAGAAATAATTCATATGCAATTCTAATAACAATGAACATCAAGCATTAATGCTAAATTAAAAATGTCAGGATTTCAAATATTTAAAATATACCAGTTCTTTGTATCCTCCACATATGTAGTGAATTAATCTCACAAATTTTTTGTTGCCATATATCAACTGATTTTTGATATATTCTATATTTTTAGGACATTGACCCACTACTTTAACATTACAAAATATTTATAAAAATACTATCATGATATAAATAGAATATACTTTCTTTTCCTTTGGGGTGGGAAGGGAATGACTTTAAAATTCACTAATCTATTCTAAATTATTTATAAAAGACAGTACAACAGAGCAAATTGTTTTTAAATTAATAATAGTTGTTAATCTTTGGATAATTCAATTGATAGTTAACAATAAAACATTTATCTTTTGTAACAAACAAATTTAAACTTAATTAACAATTAATTAATTATTGATAAACATTTTATTAAAATAAAAAATAAAATAATTTTAATAAAATAGTTCATGAAACAAAACTATACAAACAAAAACAAAAATTATTCATATATATATATAATGATTTTACCAGCTTTGATTTCAATATAATAAAATATATTTTAATATTTAACTTAAGTTAATAAAATCAAAAAAGTTAAATTTTTAAATAGATTTCAATGAAATAAGCATTTTTATACATACATATTCATGTCATTTGGATTTATATTATCTTTATTCTTTGATTTGCATGTACTTTAAAAAAAAAAAAAAATTTTCTAGTAATGAGCTTAAAATAAAATTGAAAATCTGTATTTTATAATGGATTACAGAATTTTATAGAAACCATAAAGGACAGCAATAAAATCTTTTAATGTATTTAAAAAGATCGATTTACCTGATCAGCCTTTTCAATTTGTGTTTCATCAGATCTTAATAAGGGATCACATTTTGCTAAATTTGCATAAACAACAATCCCAGTAAATGATGCTGTAATACTGAGAAGACTTGTGAGTGGCCAGTTTAAAAACAGAGATCTAAAAATAAAATAACATAAGAAATTACTTAAAAAAATAACAAACAATACGACAATAAATAATACAATGCACAGAATTATTAAAAAATTAATAATGGTAAAACAGAATTTAAAATAACAGGTTACAAAATCATAAAAATTTTTAATTATACATAGTAGATAATCATAAAAGATTTATTTAATTTAATATAAAAAAACTATTTATGAATCATTATTTCCAAGATAGATTATTAAGAAA
Source organism: Caerostris extrusa (assembly GCA_021605095.1). Taxonomy (NCBI): domain Eukaryota; kingdom Metazoa; phylum Arthropoda; class Arachnida; order Araneae; family Araneidae; genus Caerostris; species Caerostris extrusa. Next base: position 21,275 of record BPLR01015075.1, read on the forward strand.
TATATAAAAATTTCATTTCATGATTCAAAGCATATCTTGATAGTAATAAACTTGTAGTGTTTATAACATATTAATTTCTATTAAATACTATTTAGTGACTTTATGTACAACATCTTTTATTTTATACTAGTATAGAAAAAAAAAAAAAGACTTATTCAGTAAGCAATAGAAGTGCATTGCCATCAACTCTCGTTAGTTCAAATTTGATAATTAATATAACTTAATGAGTTTTTTATTAATATATTTTAATGAATTTGAATGATTTTTTTATTAATTTAAATAACTTAATGAGTTTTTAGAAAATTAAAGCAAAGGAAAAGGTGATTATTATAAAGAAAATGTGTTTGTACATGATTAGATTAGATAAGATATGCTATTGTTCAGCAAGAAGAAAAAAATATATTAATTTACAAAAAGCCTCCAATTATAAATTATTATAGCAAAGATTTTAAAATGTTTTTAAAATTATGCACTTTCAGGAGAATTAATTTATCTTTACTACAAAATAAAATTGAGAAGAACCTAATAATTTTTTTAAATAATTAAAAAAGGAATTCTGAACTCATAGTTTTTATAAAGGGTAATACCATAAATTTTAAATTTTATTATTCACACATAAGCACCCTCAATAACTATTTTTTTTATACATACCTAGAGTAATATATTCAAATAAAAACATCAGAATATTTTGTTGCCATATACATTTAAGAATGTTTTCTTTTTCAAAAATCAATGATAATATTACTATAGACATAACACAATTATAATGATGCCATTTTTGGGCAAATGTATTTATTTTATTTTAATATGCACATCTAAATGAATAACAATTTATAAATGTTAGTTCTAATTAGTTTATACTGGCTAGTAATCCTAATAGCTAGCCAGTTCTATAATTAGTCTGCTAAACAAATATTAATGAATAACATATTTAAAAAAAAAAAAAAAATCATAGGCAGGTTAAAAAACAAATAATATCTTCTAATACTCACTAACATTTGAGCATGTTTTAAGCTTCTGACTGTCAAAAGACGCTGAACTTGAGCTTGATTTACTGCATAAATTGATACATAAGTAAATATACCACCCACGGCAAGAGTCCATACAGTATGTCTCACTGTTGGATCTGGATCAAAACTATAATAAGAAAAATTACAATAAATATTTGAAATTAAATTTCAAAACAATATTCTCTGAATTTGATATACTTACTTGAAAAATTGAATTCGTTTCCCTTCATCTGCTATTCTCCAAACTTCAGAGAATCCCCCAACATCTAATGTTCCTTTAATAATCACAGCAAAAATAGCAGAAAACATCATTAACGATTGAAAGAGATCAGTCCACAGAACAGCTTTCATTCCACCCTTTAAAAATATTTTGTTAAATAAACACGTAATTTACAGAGTTATCAAATCAAAACTCATTTACTTAGAATTAAACAAAAAATTCTTCCATTAAAAGTTTTAGACTTTGAAAGTTGCATGCCAAAAGATATTTAATATATATATATATACACAGGAACATACTTAAGATTTTGTCTTGGAGGTGTGCTCAACAAAGTAAAACATAATCATTTATGAAAACTGAATAGGTTAGAAAAAGCATCTGAATTCGAAATGCCATATATTATTTATTAATAATTCTTACATTGCACTCATTTGGTAAAATACATACACACATAAAAAAAAAAAAAACATTTAAAACTAAGAAGCATTGCACAAAAAATAAATAATTAATTTCTAAAAAAAAAATTATATAAACAAATTAAAATTCAATTCTCTTTTGCCAACTCATCAATTACATTATTTACATCAACTTCAATGAATACTTAAAAATTACACCAGGAAAAAATGCTAGTTCAATCAACAAATTCAAAATAAATTGACACATAAAAAACTGATTCATTGAAATACTAAAAATTTAAAAAAAAAAAAAAAAAACCCAAAACAATTGGGCATAAGTGGAAAGTGGCTATAAGTTCAGAAGGGGACTCAAATCACTCAGCCCTTCCAGGTGGGTGAGTGCTTGTGTACATACATATATAAATTCAGTAATAATTCAAAAGCAGAATTAAGTATTCAAAATTAGATTTGCAAAATAAAATTTAAAAATTAAAATTAAAATAAAATAAAAAAAAAAAAAAATCTAAAAATACAAAATCTGATACAAAATAAAATCTAACTTTTATAGATTCCTGTTTGCATTAAAAAAAAAAAAAAAAAAAAAATATTATAACTGAGTTAATACAGAATCTTTTTTAAGGAACGATTTGCAAGCAAATTTATTACCTAGAACAAATGTACTAACAGTAATAGAATAACACTACAATTTCAAAAGAAATTGTTGAAGTGTTTTGTTTTTTTTAACAAATATCTGTAAATTATTAAAATAATTTATTTTTATCTTTTTCCTCAATTCTCACCCAAATAATATTTTTTAGCAAAAAATGTCCTCAATTAGTTTTTCTATGAAATTCAATTGAATGACTTTAGATTATGAATTTGATATAAAATAAATTCATTTATTTTTCTCATTTTTATGGAAACAACTAAATATTTTTTTATAGATGACAGTTTTCATACAGTTTTAGTGCACATAAAAATAGATACTCTAAGCACGGCAATAACAGAATTCTTAATATTTATATTATGACAAATCATAGTTATAAATTATTATGCCTCAATCAATCAATCTGATTAACCTTTCATATCTTGGAAAATATGTTTAAAATTATATCAAATTTTTAATTATTTAAGTATTTATAATATATATTAAACCTAAATATAGTTATTTTAATATTTTTTATTTACTTGTTTCAATAAATGATATTGATTATACTGTTTACAAAAATATAAGCTTTCTCCAACTGTCCTTTTACTTTTTTGTTAGTAAATGGAGGTATTCTACCAAGATGATTTTTTTAAAAATTAATTTTCAAGAAATGCAAAGACAAATAAAAAAAAATAGTCTTAAAAAAAATCATAATTTTGATAAGCATGACCTTAAACTATAGGACATATACTCATATTGATATCGTACAACAAAAAATGCGAATTTTGCTACTGTTTTGAATTTTTAAAAAAATTTACTATTGTACCTATATAGTTAATTATATAGCAAATTATCTGCAACAAGTTGATCCATAAATGAACTTAATTTATAAAAAGAAGAAAAAAAAAAAAAAAAAAAAGCTTACAGATAAAGGTGTATAGTATCCAAAAAAAAGTTTGAATTAAGATTTTTTTTTTTTTTTTTTTTTTTGCTATAATATGTGTAAATAAGTTACCCACACAGAGCTGAATGCAAGATCAAGACTTATTTGGGTAGTAATTTTTTTTTTTTTAATTTCTATAAATGAGCGACTCCTTGCTACTGTATATATTTCACTTATTGGTTAGAAATGTAAGCACATTTTCAAAATGAATTAGATGATTATTAGAATAGCTTTCATAAATTTTTATGATTAAATATGAAAGATGTTCTTGTAAACTGTAGATTGAGGAGATGTATAAGAGTGAAGTAATTATTTCAAAACAAAAAGAAAAAGTTAATTTGATGAATTCATAAAATATTAAACAAAATAAGAAAATAGAACCTAAAATTATTTTGTATTACATTATATTATGGAAGGTCTATAGAATGAAAAATAATGAAATTAGAGCATTTGTAAAAATTGTAATAAAAATATATGCATTATATTTTGAGGTACATTTAGTTTTACAATTTTACGCCAGTTTCACCATTAACTCAAATATATATGGTTATAATTTGATATCTTTTTAGCTTTTATAATATATCAGTTTTAATAATTTTTATTAAAATACTATACATTAATCATTATTAAATAATATTGAAGCATTTAGTATTTTTTCCTTCCAAAAATTAAATTGCTTCTAGCTTTTAAAATTTTTATCCTTAGAACATTTAACTTGTTTTTGTCTTTCTGGTCATTTTGTTAAGAATGTCTGGTCTTTTCTCTTTATAATTTTGATTTGTTTCAAAGTTCTTTTTGTTTCTATAGTAAGAGGTCAAATTTGTGCGGATTGAGTTCTAATAAAGGCATAGGTAACAACAACAACATTAATATAAATATTAAATTTATATAGCATATATTAATTTTAAAGTTTTACTAATAATTAATGCAATTTATATATAAATATTTAGTGTTTTTCATCAGAGAGGCTCTATGCAAAATTTGTACAAAGATATCGAACATTTACAGTACCTCGCAATATACATTGACATTATACTTTAAGATAGGAAATGATTTGTTGGGTAATTTGTTAGTAATTTGCAGGGTTATTAGGTTGATAATATAATAAGGGTCAATTATATGCCTTATTTTACAAATAATAAAAAAATATAATCAAACTCATTATTAAGTACTACCTACTATTGTGCAGTAAAATGTACAAACAATGCCTATAGAGAGAACTGAAGTCCATTTGGATAGACCAGTAACAGCACTTAGAGTTAGAGCTGGAGCATATAAAACAATAGACATGTACATAACCTAAAAATTAAAAATATGTAGAAATTATTATTTTTTTAATAAATGTTCTTTTAAAAAAATTTGCTTAGAATTTAATCTTCAAAAGTCATAAAAATCAATTTTCATTTAATAATCTTTAAAAATGAAACCAACAAATATTATATGAATTATACTTTAACACAAAAATATGAAGCATGTCATGAAATACCTGTTCTATGACTAACATTCATTTCAAATGAAAAATTTAAAATAAAAGAATTTATTAGCTTACATAAATATTAAAAAGTTACAAATTTCTTTCAGTTACATTTATTTTGCACAAATATAAAAATGTATTTTAAAGTAAAAAGAAACAAAAAATTTTCTGAGGAGGAAACCTTCTGATTATTAGAATAAATTTTAAAAAATTATATATATTAATAATAAATACAAAATTTGTATAATTATATTGCATTTAAATAATATAATTAATATTTAATAAACTTAACTGGAATAAGCTAATTAATATAATTATTCAGAAAATGCTTCTGAATAGATAACTTAAAACACTCTGGTACTATACTTACCATTTGTAAAATAAATATAGAACTGGCTAACAGACGAGTCTTTTTATTAAATCTTTTTTCTAAATACTAAAATAAAAAAAGATGACTATCAATTTTAAGAATTCCAAATATATATGTCATAATCAATATTAAAATGCAAAAGTAAAATAATTAGACAACAGATGCACCAAGCACAAAGTCCAGGCGATTTTTAAAATTCTTAATGAAAGATTGTTATAGTAACCATTAAACATAAAAATGACAGAAAAACTATATTTAACTGAAATTGAATAAAATAAAGAATCATGAGCAATTAGGAATTTATGTTAAAGCAAAGAAAAATTTCCATTTTAAACATTTGGATTTAACAAATAACATTAATAATGGGAGAAACCTCAAACTACTTCATAATTGGCAGAAAAGTTAGGAATCATTTTGATAATATTAATGGTCTATAACTTTGGAAAAATATAAAAAAGAAAAACCATTTTAATTAACTGTAAATTAATTAAATTAATAAATTTAATGTGTCAATTTTTTTTTTTTTTTTTTTTTTTTAAATAATATAAGCTGAACAAACAGTTCAGATTTGGAATATATATATATATATATTCCTTTGCCAATGAACCAAAAATATATTTCTTTGCCTAGTCTCATGGGATCACCCTTTGAGTTTCCGACCAAAACAGAATAAATTAATCAAGTTTATGGTACTAATTCTGTATGCAATTAAATAATAAATTGATTTTCTGTATAAAAAAATACAATACCTCGAAAGCACTGGTAGCTTGCATTTGGTAAAACACTGGAAGAAAAATGAAAGCTGCTATGGGAGTTCCAACAATATATGCTATGTTTATGATTACAAACTGTGTGCCGTTCATGTAATTTTCAGCTGCCAAACCAAGAATTGTGATTGCAGACATAAAACTAGCCATGAGGGAAAAAGCAACAGGAATGATAGGCATATTTTTGTTCGCCAGAAAATATTCTTTGCAAGTCTTTTGTTGACCTCCAGCAAAATGATAATAGACCCCAATGCTAGCAGAAAAGACAAGCATCAAAATAAAAATTACATAGTCAACCACTGTAAAAGTCCCTTTGGAAAAATCCATGTTGCTTTCCCTTATGGTGTTCTTTTAATTTCCCTGTAAAGAAAAGAATAAAACAAATTAATTAATAAAAACATCAATAAAGGATTTAACTGGTTAATGTTAAACTAATTAACTGTCTTAATATAAAAATACAGAAAATATGCTTTAAAGCATTTTCATTTTTAGCATATTTAAAATATTTTTAAATGTTTTGATGTCCCCACTTTTTGAATTTATATGAATAGCTAAATGTTTTGCCGAAATTACAAAATAATGTACATAATTTTACAAGATGAATATGTAAGATTTATTTTAATGGATTCACTTTTGAAAAAGAGCTGAAAGTCAATTTGTCAGTCTACATAAAATCAATTAATAAATTTCATAAACTTATCTCATAATTGGTAACAACTTACCTTAGTTCACAGCATGATTGATGTTTTGAATTGATTAGGTAATTAATGGTTTCATTGTACACAATAAATCTCTCAACCCTAAATCATAACAAATTGAGTTACATAATTTTTTGAATTCTTCAATATTTATAATATTTTACAAGAATCACATTAAATAATATGAATAAAAGAAAGATTAACAAATTAAATTATTGTTTTTTTTTTTTTAAATTCAAAGATCTTAATATTGGTCTGCTTATTAATAATATTAAGCAGACATAATTTATAATGTCTGTTTAATCTCTGAACCACAAAATTTAGATATTTTTAATTTTAAAAAGGTTACACACAAACATTAATTATGATCAATATATTTAATTATTTATAATAACAATTATTCTACTATAATAATACATACGTACTATAAAAGCACACATATGAATTGTTCGGTAAATGAAATTTACATTATGTAAGAAAAAAATTATTACAAACACACTGCACTTAAAAAAATTATATAACAATATAAAATTAAAAAATGTCTACATTATTATGAGGGAATTTTATGTAGCATAACAATTTATGAAAAATAATATTAAAATATATTTTTATACAAAACCGTAGAGAAATGGAATTAAAGTCAAATAAACATTTTCAGTTCTATTTTCTTAACTTAACCAGGAATGTATAAATCAAAAATACAAAAGAAATGTTTTCTGGTATTTAAGGAACATGCTAGATGAGATGCAATTCAAAAATGTGAAGTAACTGGAGAGTTGTGTTTGTTTCTATAATATTTTTGCTGAATGTTGACACACACACACATTTATATTTAATCAATAATTGGTTATTTTGTTTACTATTTTTGGTTTATCTGAAAAGTTTAAGTAGTTTGTGATCTGCAAACTGCTGTTGGCATTCATTTCAAGATAGTGTATGTCAAACAATTACAACCCTATAGCAGAATTAATTTTTATATATAAAAAAAATATTTATTTGAAAAATATTTTTCTAAGCATGAAATAAAACTCATGTAATATGTTATTTTGCCATATAATGCTATTGAACAAAAAATCCATTGAACCTTTTGAACTATTTTTAATTTTGACAACTCAAGTGCTAAATTTAAAACAACATTATGAAAAAAATCTGTTTTTTTTTTTTTTTCCCCATCTAATCTTTGATTATTTTACAATTCAGAGACTGATAGTAAACAATTTTTATATTTTGTATTTTAATTAATATTAAAATATTCTGCAGTACCTCACTTTTTCATTTTTTTTTGAAATGCTGGATGCATACGTTTATTATAAAAAAAATAATAATATTTATTTGGAATAATTTTGATGCAATAGAAGTGATGAAATAATTTTATTAAAGAGCATAGTAATTGGTGATTTTAAAATCTTTAAGTATTCATTTAAAAAGAATTTAATCCTTAATAATTTTATATATTTCATATACATAAAATAAGGTTAACCTGTTAGAAATAACATCAAATAAACTAATAAGACATGGATTAAAAAATTAAACTTTTTAACCGCACGTAAGTACAGAAAAATATTTTTTTCTTTTTTTTTATCTTACATAAATTTTACACTAATTCAAGAATTTAAAATGCAGCGAAATTTTATTTTGAAAAATGTATTGTGTTAATTTTTCAAATTACTGAATTTCGTCCACGCCGATTAAAATATATAAAATCATGATATACTAAAAACATGCTTCCAAATAAATATGTATATTAATATTGAAAACTCACATTACATTAAGTTCAAAGTAAACAACACTTTGATTTATTATGCAATTATAAAAAAAACATTTTTAATCAATAAAATAACAATCAACACGTCTATAATAAAAAGTACTAACCTAACACATAAATGACCGCAACTACACATTGTAAACAAATATTATCGATTGACGCGTAACTGGAGATACTACCTCAGCCAGATTTTATGACCAGTGTAATAGTTACTTAACGTTCGGGAAAATAATTGTTGAATAATTATGTTTCTTTTGTAAAAATACTTAACAGCTGTAATCTTTGACAAAAACAAAATGTTTATTTTCAAATGAAAATGAAAAATTTCTACATAAAAAGACAATAAAATAAAATTTTTTTATGTATGTGGTTTGAATATCTGATTTCTGGTTGAATCTATCATTTTAGAGAATAACCAACTTTGTCTAAAAAAAAAAATGAGTTCCGTTTCAGAAATATATAAAAAAGAGCACAAATTGCAGCCTCTTTTCTTGAATAAAGATATTTCAAAACACCAATAAAATATTAGGTAGAAGATCTTGCTTTCGAACATTCATTCCTGTGAAGTTTGAGCGTTGCGTTTATCCATTTGATTTTTTCAAAGTTTCTCTGGTAGTACAGTTTTGTTTCTTTTTTTAATTTAGTTTCACTTCAGGTAAGCCCACCTGTATTTCCTCTTTATTTTCTATTTTAATTCCTAATTATACGTTTTCATTAAGTAAATTCTTGTAATTCGAGGAAGGCACTATACCTCGAAGGGCGTGTTTAGAGTTTGATACAACAAACAGCAATATAAACTCTAATCTTATGGATTACACCTACAAAATCCACACTTCTGGCACAAACCTTAATTCATATCTCATCAGCATCCTTTCAAATTTATAGTCTATCAACATGGCTCTCTGCATTTCCTTTTCTTATTGTTGAAGTTTCAAATCAGCGCAATACCCATAAGCACTTCCAAGGTACTTGCACAAAGGTAACATAGTGTCTTATTGCTGAGAGAGCGACTATATGCGTATAACTAGACAAAACAGGAGTTAATATTATCACTCTACTCATTTCGATACACCGTGAACTGAGAAACATAAAAGGCGATCATGGGCGTTCCAATCAATGCATCCTTACACACCTGAAAAAGATCTCCGACAAATTTCTACTATGCGTATTCCCACATTCTTGCAGATTTTGCACGTAGATTTGGAAGAAGAAAAACAACGTTTTCATTACAGAAATTCAGAGTGGATTGTGGTGGGAAAAAGAGCAATGACTACCCTCTCAACTTCCTAACTCCAATTTCTTAGGAACAATTTTGTCCGAATATGTCAGATTATGACTAACACAGCAAAAAATTGTTATGTGGCGGCTCTGTAAAGATTGCGTAAATTGTGCTTAAAATCCAGACGGCAAAATAAAAAGACGATAATCCATTTTCATATTTTCAACATCTTTATGACTTCCATTTCTAACGCCAGCTACGATTCTGTTTTTCATTCTAGCGGGAAAATTCCCACGTTAACAGTGAAACGTCGAAGTTATTCAATTTTTACTCCATTTTCCATCAATAGGTGTCGCTACGGTTATATTTTACGATAAACCACATTAGTGCAAAAAGTGTCAATACTCTTATACTTCATTCCAGGAGTGCAAATTGTAAAAATTCAATTGCCTGCTTGAATACTGCAGTGCCCAGCATTCTATGGAATCGTGCTCTAGGAGTCCAAGTTCCCAAATGTGTTAGTGCAGTGGGTCACATAAAGCTTTTGACTTCAACTGTCCTAAATATAAAACTATGAAGAAAATTTTCTAAAATTTAGAGCTCTCAATAGAGCTTTCTTTTATTGAAGTTCGCGTTTCGTATTATTGAATTTTGAATTTCTGGAGTGAGTTCCTTTTATAAAAGTTTACTTTTCCCCTTTTGTCAACAGCAGCGCATGTA
>BPLR01015076.1:0-41059 GCA_021605095.1 Caerostris extrusa
TAGTGAATTACAAGATGAAAATTTCAAAGACAATGATGAACTAGAAAATGATGATAGTAAAATAATACCAATATTTTTAAGATGCACCAGACACTTATTGAGAAGTTATAATGAATCTTCTAGTAAAGAATTGGTGGGGGAATGGATTTAGAAGGAAAAAAATCTCACTGACGTAAAACAATTTTGGGCAATACCTGGGATCAATTCTATTTATCTGCGTAGACACAGAGATAATCCTAAAGCTTTCTGAGATGTTTGAAAGAAGTTCTGAATGAAGATTTTTAGATATTACAGTAGAAATATTACAATTAAGTATTTACAATTCTAATTAGTATTTATATCATATCGTCTTAAATAAATGAATTTTCACATAAAATCTACTGCCTTTTTATATGCTATTCTGCATATCAGAAATTAAATCTGTACCCAAGGGCTAAAATTTTAATGAGTATATGGGGGGGAAAAATGGTCTTAAAAAGATTTGCTTCTTACATAAATAAAATAAAAACAATAATTAATCATTAAAACTTTTTAATTTGAAAAGACTGAACATAATTACCAATTTTATATTTTCTTAAATATATAGTCCAGTCACATTAATGTGAACTCCACCTACTTCGACGTCAACGTGAAATAACCAATCACAAAAGGCAGGTGGTAAAAGCACATTGCAGAAGCGTGTATATAAAGGATGTCCTAGGGCCATCGGAAAGCATTTCAATCACATATACATATATATATACCGCATTCATAGTACCGCCTGCTAAAGGTGATTATTCTGCTTTTGACAGGTGGTCACATTAATGACTGACTGTGTATATTCCTGATAAATTTTATACTTTCGCAGTGAAGATATTTAACACTAAAAATTTAACTTAAAAATATGTACTTTATTTAGTCACATTTTTAAAAATACTCACAGGCTTTAAAACATTGTCCAGACTAATTCCAACATATGCAAGTCTCTGTTTTCTGCAACAACAACATAAATAGTTATTAGGAATTGGGGAAAAAAAAAAAAAAAAATCAGAAAACTTTGTAGCCATAACTACTACTAAAGTAACTACTACAGTTTAGAATTTTTAGTTTTATGATAAATTTACCATTATTTATTGTCTATAATTCCCAGCTGTAATTTTTATTTTTAAAAATTAAAATATTTCATACAATAACCACAGCAGCATATAATCTTTTGACATACCATAGATCAATTTTCTGTTTTTATAACCATGATTTAGAAAGTTAAAATTTGATACCAAAATTGATATAAGCTTAAGATGGTTGAAACAGATAAAAGAACAAATAAAAAGACAATATTGCCCTGGTGATTTTTAATCTTTTATTTACTAAAGATGAAAATCAGGTCAATATCATAATTATTGGACAAATTTCACTTTTTTTCACTGATAACTCCATTCTTCAGGATTTTTTTATCTATGAGATCATTGATTTATTTGGGACTATGACATTTAAGACAATATACAATAAATAAAAAATATATTTACATATTTAAAAGAAATTTGATACTATATAAAAATAAATAGAAAACATGAGCATAAATTTTGTAGAATTCTTTGTATTTACATTATGTGTGGTGTTTACTCACCTAATTCTTCCTCTTTGCTCTTTTGTTTTTAGTACCACTCCAAATTATACAAATTCTTTGCAGAACTTCACACAACAATTTCTATAATGTTATAATTGAGTGTTAATTGATTAAATTTTAAGGCAATACTTTAAAAATAAAAATTACAGAAATGAGAGGATATCACATGTTCAAGGTTGGCAGTACAATCACTATTCTGGTATAAGAACCAAAGGTGGTATGAGACAGGTAGTATGATAACCATTATCACATTTATCACACAGAAGAATCTAGATGGAGAGAAAAACATTTCAATGAAAACTAATAGAAGATCATTAAATCATCATCTTCATCAGAAAAGAATGGTAATTGTATATTGCTTTTGTTAAACCAAAACCCAAAACTTCATCCATATTAATAAAATTTGGCTGGCCACCTGAGTATATAAGATTATTTGTTCAAACAAATATAAATTATAGTCTACTCTTTAATTGTGAAGGAAATTTTTTCTTCACAAAATAAAACAATGGACATGGATTAACATTAAAATATATTATAGCACAAACATTGATTTACAATTATATTTTTTTAAATAAATAAACATTGTTGAAAATTCTATTGAAAATTTTTTTTTTTTTTTTTTGTAAAATTCTTTTTTGCTACACACATGCAGTAGTACCTCAATTAACAAAAAATTTGATTTTTAATAATGATTAACATTATAAAACCTAATTTTCTATTATATCATAGAAAATATCTGTTAATTTATTACCATGTTAAAATAAAACCTCATAATAATATTCTTTTCAGACATTATAGGTATGGTGGATTTAACCAATTTGATTCACACATTTTAATAAAAAGTTCACACATATTTTGTAAATTTTATTTGAAATTATAAAATTCAATATATATTTATTCTTACTTTTACTATTATGTTCAAGTTTATCAAGTTATGTTAATACTAAAAATTATATTGATACAAATGGTGTAAATCAGTGGTTCTCAAACTGTGGAGCATAAACATCAAAGGGGGTCTAAAATGAAATCAATAAACAATAAATATTTTTAGCAAATTTTTGGCCTACAAATGTTACTTCTCCGATATAGGAGAAATTATTAGTAGAACTAATGCTCTTAAACAGCATCACAGTTCTAAAAAAAACATAATATGTTTAACTACGAGGAAAATTCATTACAACCATTTTCTCACACACATTGTGTACAACTAACAGTTATAACATTTTAATTTTAAGAGCCAAAGCAGGGAAACAGTGCCAACATTTATGCCGCATTGCCCCCTGCAAGCTAATTAATGTCATGGGAATCACATTTATAAATTTTATTTTTTTCAGATGGTTCATGCATATGCAATATATATATATATATATATATTAATATTTGCATATTTATATATATTCAAATTTGGAGACAACTATTTTTTAATAAATTTTTTTTATAATTTACATATATCAATATTTCATTTTCCACATATATTTCAAGAAAACTAAGGAAATCAATTACCTAACAAGAGTCAATCCTAGCTATCAATTTTGTGTTCAGCACCGAAATTAATAATAAATAATAATTGTTATGTTTAAGAAAATTTCTGTACTGCACTGTGCAATATTTTCTTTGTTTTTAAAATCATTTTTTTGTATAGTCATATATTATGAGAAGACATTTCACATTTTTCACTAACAGATTATTAAAAAAATTAACATTAAACTACAGGAATATATTTTTTATGTATGTACTTATATAATATTAAATTAAATATATTAATGAATATAGTCAAAGACTCAAACAAATTATTCTACATGAAACAATACCCATTATGAATTACATTTCATAAATATAAACAATAACAGATCAATATTACATTACTGCTTAATATCAACTCTCAAAACTAAATTCCTCAATACCAATATTTTAATTTTTTAAAGATAACGCATAAATTCAGATTTATACCTCAAAACAAAAACATATATAAGGCAATTCTTCAATTTAAGTATGATATTACAAAAGTTAATGAATAATAATAGCCCAACTAGAATTTCATTAACAAAGTTTTCATACCTACATTAAGTATCATTTTCATATATTTTTAAATTACAAAATTTACTTTGAAAATACATTTATTTATGAAAGAAATTAAAAAAAGTTAATAAAATTATTATATTTAAACATTGAAAAAAAAAAAAGAAAAAAAAAGATTATTTCACTAATATTATTAAAAAGCTGAATAAAAACGAAATAAGAAAGAATGCTAAAAAAAAACAATGAAAATACCCATTCAGGTTTGTCATATTTCCCACATTTTGAGCACGGCTTATCATCTACAATAACATTTTCTTCAGTATTTACATCCTCTGGAGCTGAAAATATGAGAAGGATGAAGATTTATGTAGAATACATGTCAATTATTAAATTAATATGTAACCATTTTATTTCATCATTCTACTTGAAAATATCTTTTTGTTTTTAAGGACACACAAGCTTATTTAAATTAATAATATGGATAATGCTAGTACTTTCAACAACAATGTAATAAATAGGAAATTCAATGTTTTAAAATACGGGGGAAGAAACCCCACAACAAAATTATATCAATATAGAATTAAGATTTTAATATTAGAATAACAATATTAAATAAAATAAAAAATGTTAATAATACATATTTGCCATAAATAAACAAATATAGATATGTACAAATTTTTTTTATTTAAATAAAATATTAACAATATAATAATAATCATACACACAGATACTTAATACTAAATACTTAACCTATTATTTTGATATTTAAAAAATAATAATAATTGAAGTAATTTTACGATTATTTTTATTATTCATTTTTTGTACAACAAAAAATATCATATACAAAGAGTAACAACTCCAATAACAATTTAAATTTTTTTCTAAATAGAACATATTTAATTTTAATACAAAAAAATAAAAAGTAATAAATATATTCATCTCATACAGTTTAAAAGCAAAATGATAAGTAGAAAAAAATTATTCAACTAGAAATAAACTCAGTAAAAATATTTTTTTAATGCATGGGTGTCAAATTCCAAAACTTGTAGGTGAAATTTTCCCAATTTTGAATTGCTTAATTAATTAAAAAAAAAAATGTAATCTAAAAAAAAAAGAGAAAATCAATTGAGAGTTTTTTGCTAATATCAATTATAAAGAGATATAAAAGCCATTAACAAAAAATTAATTTATTAGTTATTTATAAAAAAAATATTATGGTAAGGCCTTTATAATACAAAATAATAGTAGTTAACAATTAGAATATTTCAAAAGAAAATTTTGTCTTCAGCTCATTTATATATATATATAACAAAAAACCTTCCAGATAAATTGGAAACACTGGCTTTGCATAAAAAATTAAACTCTAGATTTCTTACACTAAAAAGTCCTATTATATTAAAAGAATGTTACCTTTTTAGCTGTTCTAGCTCTTCTCACAATTATAGGCTCGGCATCTTCATCTACTTCTTCACAAGCAAATTCATCTTCATTTACTTCAAACACTAATGGTTCTTCCTCGTGCTCTTCTTCTTCTTCCTCAGTTAGTTCTTCTAGAGAAGACGAAGATTCAGATGACAAATCCCAAGGTTTATAGCCTTTTTTTGCAACTTTACCTCTCCGCCTCTTTTTTGATTTTTCAGTCTCCCTGGATGTTGAGAACTCGCTATCTTTGGATTCATCTTCATACATTAAGGTCTAGAAAACAATATGTATTCCATATTTTAATTCTTGATATCTAACAAGTTATTTTTTTCCAAAAACATATATTAAATTAGGTTTGGAAAGATGTTTTCAAATTCTAAGTCTGATTAGCAAATTTAATTAACATTATTTAATATTGCAGATTACCTTTTATTGCCAAATAACAATAAACCTCTTTATATCCTTGGCCACATACGTGGACATTTATACTTTTTTTTATAAATCACTGAACATTAATAAAAAGAACCAAATTTTGATAAATTATTTACTACAGAGTCTCTCAACAAGAAGAATACAAATCTTATGGTTTGGCTACACTGATAATGGTATTTATGGTTCATGATTAAGAATATGAAAATAGCATAATGTAGTATTTTGACAGGTAGTGTTGTTATGTTATTTGAACAAATCATTGACATATGATAGAAATAATTCCAGATATATTAAATATATCTAGTTTTTAGTGATGAATGCCCAGAAGAATAATGAATAATTAATGTCCAAAATGTATGAAATCATTTCATTTATAAATTACTATTAACATAAATGCAGACTTTATGTATTTTTATGTTTTCTACATTTTTTTCTTTTTCAAATTTTTATCAATATAAAAGGAATAAATCATAATAAAACAAAAAAAAATTTAGCCTTTTCTTCTCACCGTAAAAAAAAAAAAAAAGTCGCTGAAAACGGTTAAATTAAAAAAAAAATAGTCGCTGAAACGGGTTAAATTAATAAATGTGTGTGTGTTTTATATATATGTATGTGTGTGTATATATATATATGTACATATACATATATATACAAACATTATATATTATTAATGAACATTTTAATTTATGGAAACTGTGATATGATAATGTTAATTTGTTTTATACAATTAAAAATGTCTTTGGTAAAAATTAGACTGTATTTCATATTAAATGATTTAAAAAAGATAGCCATTATTACCATTTTTGTCATATTTCGAGATCGACTATTCATTTTTCTTGTAGTGCGTTTTGATTCCATGCAAGTCTCTTCTGGTGTAGGAGGTTGAAATTTTGATTTTGCTGCTTTAGATATTTTGGGTTCAGGCACCTACATAGATTCAAATAGGCGTCAAAGTAAACACATTAAAAATACATTTTGATATCTTCTTTTTAAGTTTGTAAATAAATTTAAAGGTAATTGATATTAACTTTTTTTTTTTTTTTTGTAATATTATTTCACATTCCATATAAATAAAACTTTTATATTAAAAAAATAAATATTGTGGAAACATATAAATTTGTGACCAAAAATATCTTTCTTTTTTAAAGCATAATGCTATGTAATAATAAAATCTTTAAAAGAGACAAATTTCAATTATAAGTTGAAATAAATCTTATAGATATTAATATAAGATGAACTTTATGTATACATACATAACATTATACATTTTAAAAATTAGAAAAGATCATAACAGTTGCTAATTAAGTGTTAAAGTAACCTTTATTTATAAAATATTATCCAGAAAAACATACTTTTTATTTACAGACTTTGGTGGTGTGGCAGTTTTTTTCACTGATTTCTTAGCTAGCTGTTCTAACAACCTTTGCTCTTTTTCCATCTCAACGGCGAGCTCAGACATTTTCTTTTGATGCTGCTCTTGAATTCGTCGGCTTCTTTTAATGGGTGCCGATTCACTTTCACTACTCACAGCAGACGGAGTGCTTATTTTTGACCTCTGATTTCTAGATTTCCTTTGAGGCTCAGACTTAATAGTATCTGACTGGTTACTTAAAATCTCCAGAAAACCTTCTGGAATTGTAAAATTGTCTTTTCCAGAAGTGGCAGCAGGCTTTTTGGAGTTCCTAGGCGTTCTTTGTCGTGATGATTTTACAGGAGTTTTTACTGGTTCAGGGGAAGGTGATGGTGTCACTTGGGGTTTAGAAGCAGACCCTCTCTGTCTTAATCGACCTTTTTTTTTCTTAGTTGGGCTTGGAGAACTTATGGAACTAACAATTTGCACATCCTCATTTACATCCGTGGTAAAAGTAGTTACTAACTTTGGTTTAACAGGTGGAGGGAGAAGAAGTGAGTTTTTATTAAGCCGATTGCAATGAGGATGCCTCATTTTAGTTTCTAGACATCTGTTATTAATTATTAAATAAAGATTTAGTGGACATTTCATGTCAAGTTTAGATAAATAGGTATCATATTTTATTCCTTTGTCAATGGCAGATGGCTTTTCTGATATTGTGGAAGATTCTTTTTTACTTCATTTGATAATTCATTTTCATCTTTTAAAGTTGTAATTGAGTTACTATTAAGATCAGATTTTACGTCTTTTAAGGAAATCTGCTTATCCTCTGTTTGTTTCACTTGTTTTTTATTGGTACTACACTCATCACTTTTTTTTTTATCTATAGGTTTTGATTCAGTTGACAAATTAAGTGAAGTTTCATTTTCTTTAATTTCACAATGTAATTTTGATGATCGTGATTTGTTTTTAGATGAATTTGATGCCTTTTGTTTTTTCTTTTTTTGATAAGATTTGTTAACAAAATTTTTATCTTGTTTGTCTTCACATTTTTCAAGTTTATTACTGGAATTTATAGAAGAATCTTCATTAAGATCATTTTTTGGTTGAGATTCATTTTTAGATGCTTTTTCATCTATTATTTCTTCAGATAAATCACAATCTTTTTCAATTTTTGGGTTACCTTCACTTTTTGATAGCTCAGTTATTGTTTTTGAGGAAAATCATTTTTACTTTTTATAGAAGAATGTGCATCATTTTTAGATTTTGCACTAATTTTCTCAGATTGATCACTTAATGATTCTGTTGCAGTGAGATCTTTTTTATTAATTTCATTTTTAGTTTGTTTTTCATCATTAGAAGGACTTTGAATATTAATAACTTCACTTTTGTCCATTAATGTATCCGATTCAGTAAGAGTTTTATTATTCTGATCATTTAAATCCTTTTCATTGGAAGAATCCACTTCCATTTTTGTCACTTCATTTATTTTATTTTTAACTTGTTTGGATGTTTTTAAATTGGCAGAAATGTCATCATTTTTTCACCTGAATGACCGTTTCTGTATCAATAAGAGAACAATCTGAAATTGTACAAAGATTTTTACATACTTTATTGTCAGATGTAACAGTTATTGTAGCATCTTTGTTGAAGCATTCTTTATCAATTTTTATCTGAGATGGATCAACCAAGAGTTTCTCCACTGAATTGTGATCATTTGATATAGACGTTTCAGAATTTTTATTTTCTGAAAGATTTTTTGTTTTATTACTAATAGTTGATACTTTTTCAGATTGAACATCTGATTGATTTGTTTCAGAATTTTTATTTTCTGAAAGATTTTTGTTTTATTACTAATAGTTGATACTTTTTCAGATTGAACATCTAATTGACTTGTTTCAGAATTTTTATTTTCTGAAAGATTTTTTGTTTTTATTACTAATAGTTGATACTTTTTCAGATTGAACATCTGATTGATTTGTTTCAGAATTTTTTATTTTCTGAAAGATTTTTTGTTTTATTACTAATAGTTGATACTTTCTCAGATTGAACATCTAATTGACTTGTTTCAGAATTTTTATTTTCTGAAAGATTTTTTGTTTTATTACTAATAGTTGATACTTTTTCAGATTGAACATCTGATTGATTTGTTTCAGAATTTTTATTTTCTGAAAGATTTTTTTGTTTTATTACTAATAGTTGATACTTTTTCAGATTGAACATCTAATTGATTTGTTTCAGAATTTTTATTTTCTGGAAGATTTTTTTTTTATTACTAATAGTTGATACTTTTTCAGATTGAACATCTAATTGATCATTTGATAACTTTTCTTTTAAAGAGTTATGACTAATTTCAGATTTTACCTCAGTTTTTTTCTTTAGAAATATTAATTATTTTGTCAGGGATTTTCGAATTATTTTTGCAATCAGATTCAGGTACTTTAGTAATTTTTACTTCAGGTTGATCAAGTATTTTTTGAAGAAGAAAAATCAGATATTTTGTCATCTATGTGAGATTTTTCATCTGATATTTTAGTTGAACTTAAATCAACAGAAGACGTAACTTTTTCAGAAGTTTCATTTCCAGATTTGATGTGTTTTTTTTTTTTTTTAGCAGAGGTAGTTACATTGGCTTCAATTTTTTTTTAGAAACTACTTTTATCATTCTGATCAACAATTCTTTCTGAAGAAGTATTTGCATTACTTCCAGACTTAACATGCATGACTTTTAATTCATCAACTGATGTTTTTGCTGTAGACAACACTACATGGTCTTCCGATATTTCAGTAGTTATATCACTAGTAAACTTTGTATCGAATGTTTTCACCGTTTTTGTGTCTTTCCCAGATTTTAAAGTTTTAACTTTAGAACCAAGTTTTTCTAAAGTAGAACTCATTTCATTGATAACTGGAATTTCTTTTTATCTGAAGAAATATCACTTTCTGATCTATTTTTTGTTTATTTTCAGAAAATTGATCTTCTACAATACATGTATCAGTTTTTAAGTTTTCTTGATTGCATTCTGAATTTACTTTTAATGAAGATAACTGAGGTATGGATTTCTTATTTTCGGCTGGATTCTTTTCCACTTTAACAGAATCAACAACAGTAACCAAATGATTACTTTTAGATGATACATAATTATCACTATCTATATCTTTTTTAACATTTTCATTTTGTTCAATATTATGCGAAGATTCACATACAGGTAATTCAGGTATTTTTGTTAGTATTTTTCATAACTTTTCTGATCATTTAATTCTACATTTACTTTTTCTGGAATTTTATTGACTTCTTGTTTAGAAACTGCAACATTTGTACATATTGTTGGGGAATCATTTTTTATAATTTTCAGATCTTTAATGGCGCTACAATCTAAATCTTCATTTTTGAAGAAATTTCAAGTTCATTTTTTGAGTTTTCATTATCTTTTGAGATGTTTGTTAATCCACCAGATTCAATCTTCTCTACTTTTGAGTTATAAGCGTGTGATTTTCAACACTGGTTGATTTTTTACTCAAAATTGAAGTCATATTCTCATCTCCTGGGGGAATTTTCAATAGAACTAGAAGGGTCGGATTTGATTGTGTGTAAGAATTTAAGAGATTTTTTATCTGTTTCAGACGAAGATTCGGCAGAAATACATTTTCATCAATCTTAATGGCATTTTCATTTTCCTTACTGTTAAATAAAGGCACCTCTGTGGATTTTAATACAGTTACTAATATAGATTCATCTACAACAGCTTTACTTTTTTCAGTTGATAAACATACTTGATCATCAATTACTGTAGGTTTAGATTTATCAGAGGACAACTGTTGAGAACTTTGTTTTATACAGTGTGCTGAAATACTACTATTTTCAACAATAGTAATGTTGTCCTTTTAAGCTCTGTTTTAGGAGTTTCACTACATTTGTCATCAAGCTTTGCCACATCCTCTTTTGAAATAGTTTTTGATACCGACACATCAGAGTCTTGGTCTTTTTTTTAGATATACTTAATTTGTCAATTTGGCTAGTAGCTCTATCAGGAACATGAAATGGTTCAGTACTAACCGAAAAACATAAAGTTGAGTTATCTTGTTTAGAGCAAATATCTGGTTTAAGCATTGATGATATAGTATGTTTAACTTCAGTTGAATCTACAATAGGTATAGCAGTGGTCTTTGATGAATTGTGCTTGTCAATTTTATCTAAAAGAAGTAGATACTTTTATATTTTCTTCAGTTAAGTTCAGGCTTTTACTATCATTAATAGATGTTAATTTTAGTTTATGAGTATCTATACATTTATCTGTTAGTTTATGTTTTACCAAATTCTCTGTACATGATACATTTACAGTAGAAGATGATTCTATTTTAGTTGATTCTATCATTTGTTTCTCTTCTTTAATTATTAATTTCTGACTAAGTTTTTCCTTTGCTGTTGGAAATGGAAGATCAGATTTTGAATGAGAAAATTCTTTTAATTGAACATCATTACCAACATTCACATTTGATTTCAGTAATGGTGGAGGATCATTTTTGCTTGAGGCATGTTTTAAATCGCCAGAGAATTGAATATTACTGAAAGTATATTTTTTGCTAAGGTTATCACAGGTTGCTTCATTAAAAGATGATTTTTCGACGGGGCTTGGACTATATTTTAAGAAATTACTCTCTATTTGCATCCTTTTATCTAATTCTGGTGGTGCAATAACATTACTTTGGAAGCAAGTCATTGGATTTTCATTACACATATTCTGCAAAGCTTGCAAATGTGAAAAACCAGAATTACTAAGAGTTTTATCATTTATTATAGCTTCATTGCTGTGTCTATTGTCTGAATACTGATTGAAAAGTTTATTTTTTTAACCTCAAATATAACAGATTTACGTTCAGAATCATTGTTGTCTTTATTTGTATCTTCCAATGCCAATGATAAATGCTTTTTTTTTTTTGAATGGCCTAGGAGCTTCAGAACTATTTGAATACTTTGTATCCATTCCTTTACAATTATCAGCACCCTGAAAAGATGATTTTCCTCCATTATAACTGAGACTTGTTCTATCTAAATCTGTAAGGGGTCTTTTCTTATTAGAAGATGTGGGGTCAGTTGCTAAGTTTTTACTTACAATATCACTACTACGATAGGATACACTTAAGTCCATAGGTACTTCATCACCACATGGGGCATCATTAGAAGACTTACTAGAAGAAATATCAAAAGTTTTTGATTTATTTAATGCACTTTCAGAAGTTTTAATAGTTAAATCTTCTGGTAATGATTCTTTAGAATCAACAAGTTCTTTAATAGTAGTAACAGTTGAATTTCCTTTAATTTCTTCCTTCGCATTACAAGTAGAAATTTGTTTCTTCTCATTATTCCATTTTTCATAGAGTTTGATTTTACTACCTTTACATTTATCTTCAGGCACATGTTCTTCTGTTGATGATTTTTTATTATAGGAGCAATATTAAGATCTTTAGATACATCTTTATGTCTAACAGATTTGCTTTTGTACTACAATAGCATTTTCAACATCAATCATTTCAGTATCATTTTCAGTGGTCGTTCTTAAAATTTTACTATTGTCTTCTTTTTCAATTTGAGTGTCATCAATATCCATAGGAGAAACAGTTAACTTTTGGCTGGATAAATCTTCTCTTTTGATGAGAACCTCACAAGGTGTTATACGAGAATCTTGACATTCTTTATTGCCAGGTTTATCTAAAGCAGTTCCAGTCATACTATCTTTTTATTCTTTTCAACAATTGTTAGTTCTGGATCAGAATCTTTTACTTCCTCTTTAACTTGAGTCATCAAAGTACTTGAAGTTTTTAAATTTGACACGTCTTTTTTTCAGTTTTGATAATAATAGCACATGGTTTTGTTTCAGACATGCAGGAGGTCAAATCTTCACAATCTATAATTAAACATTTATATATCAAAACAATCTTCTAAAATTTTTTTTTAATATTTTGTTAACATGCAGTTTATATGTGTATGTTATAGTGTGCATGGACAATGCATTTGACAAACAGATGCACATCATATATATTTCATGTTTAAGAAAAAAAAAAAAAATGTTTATAATTACTTGTATCCATTTTAGATAATGCAGAGTCTGCAGCTTCTGTCTTGGATGCATCTTCAGGAACATCCAATCCAGTAGTATTGGTAATATTTTTTTTTCAAGGAAGAAAGAAGATTCCTGAGATGCTCTGTTGTTCTTCAAGTGGGGAAAAAGTTATTATATTTTTTTTTATAATATGAAACCAATATTTAAGAAACTTATATAAAGGCATTAAAATTAAAAAAATAAATAAATAAAAATAAAAAATGATAGATTAGAAAATGATAATTTTAATTATGAGCTTCATGTAATAATGCAAAGTCTCAATGAATTTTTAATTTCAATTAACTTGCGGTAGATTTTTACTAGTAATGCCACAGACAAAAAAGTTTATCACACAGTTCACATCTAATTTTAACATATTGTACTCTTAAAAAAATGTACAAATATTGTTGAAATATTCAAATAATACAGCAAGAAAGGAAGCAACAAGATAAAAATTGTGCATTAATGAGATTTTTAATAAAACTTTGCTCATAATACTTACAGATGTTACGAAAAATTTTTTACAATCAAGCTAAATTTAGAAAATTAAATTTAACTGTTGCTTCATAAGAATATGATGGCATGTCATATGAATCTTATCAGCTTAATGCAACAAGCTTTCACACGCACTTTGGTTACAAAACCCTGAAACTATTTTAATCATTCATAGTATTATTTTTCTTCATTAGGTTACAAATATTATTTGCAAAATGGATAATGAATGACAATCAAATATACAATATTACCATATTACATCAGATGTAATATGATAATGCATCTTTGACTCTAAAATACAAAAATTCAAAACTTATCAGCAATTAATGAAAGGCCATTTAAGATTATCTGACATGAAATTAATAGTTATTTCAACCTATATAATCTGACAGTGCACATATTTTTAAGGGAGAAACTTCCAACTGTGATGCTAATGCATTTTCTCACTCTTACTTTCCTCCTTGACCATTTATCTTTAAGTTAAAGGTGGTTCTATCCATTATAAAGAGAAAGGAGAAGAAAATAATCTTTTTGTATTTGTCTTCTTATTTTGTTAAGAGGTATTTGACAATTGAAGTAAAAAGAATAGAACTAATAGAGAATGATGGAGTTAGAAAAGCACTGAGCAAGAATTAAAACAAGCAGTGGTAATGCATTAGGTACAGCAGAATTTTTAAAAATTTAATATGAAATTTTTAATCTTAATGCACTAATATCATATATGTTTTTAAAAATGTCCTTAACATTTAATCTAATACTAATCAAGAATTTTCAGATTTTTCACTGCAACTAGTATTAAATATATTTTGCTTTAATATAACATTTTAAAATATTCTAATCATTAAAATTGACAACAACTAGAGCGCAAGCAGGCAGGAATTTATTGAACAATTTTTAGCATTTTAGCCTTATCACTTTTAATTTTCTTTTTAAGCATTTTTAGTAAAAATACCTGTATTTATAAATTAACCATGATTACTTAAAGCTCATGTTGGGAAGTTCTATAATTAAAGCTAAGAAGACATGGTTGAATTCGTTTTATTCCACTATTTTATGCAATATGACATGCTCTAAATTATTGTATTATTAGTATTAGTTTAATAAAGACATTAATAACTATAATAAATTCAACCTGACAAAAAGTTTTAAAATCTCTTGCTGCTTAATCTTCCATAGAATATTTGGTTTTTTTTTAATAATAATTATTATTATAGAATTATAATATAGTCTTAATCCTTGTATCTGTCATTGGAGTAATTATCATAATAATCGCTAATGGTTTATCTTTATAAGTCTTATTCTTACATCATAGGCTTAATATTATTTCCTTTAAAGGCATATTCAATATCCTAATATTCCATTTTGATGATTTTTATTTATTGCTGCAAATATTTTTTCCCCCTTCTTCCTTTAATTCAAGCAAGAAAAATTACAATAATATGATATTTATTAATTTTGAACTTATAATTATAAGTGCAGAATAAGGCAAGTATTGGATGTATTCTATTAATATATGAAAATAATGCATGAGATATTTTTTAACATGTAAGAGAAAAACAAAATAAAACTTATTTTAGAAATAATTAGCTTATAGCAGCAGATGCACTAAAATGCTAACTAGATGATATGCAATAGATAATAAAGTTAATGAAATAAAAAAAAAAATAAAGTAAAAATACATAAATAAGACATGCCAATTTCTTATTTTCAATTTTGATTGAAAAAACTTGCTCCCACAAACATTCATATTTTACTATATTCAAGCAGTCCTTTATAATGATTTTTATCAGTATTTTGAAAGTCAATAGACTTCAATTATATTTATCCATTTAAATTTTAGAGCTCAATGGTGAATGAATTGCTAATTAAAAGTAAAAATTTCTCTTTTAAAAAAATAAGGTATTGAGAAATTTTAAAAATTACCGATCATATCAATTTGTAATTTATAATAATGATTAAATAAGCTATACAACATTAATGGTCTGAGCATCCTTACTCTACGAGTTCACAAATAAAGTTCATGTACATCTTGATATATTCTCTTTTATTTCACAAAATTATTTATGCAAAAGCTTTCGAGCTCATTAGATGTTTCTTATGCAGTTAAAAAAATTCTTTGTCATCCTAAAAAGTCAATTGGAATGAAGAGTAGCCAGTTGAAATTCACAGTTATTTCCTTAATACTTCAATTTGAAGCCGTTGTAAATAAAAAAATCAAATTTTTTAAAGACAAAAATTTAAAATGTAGTACATAATTTTAAAAAATTTACTGAAAATCATTTAAGTAACCGATTTTATTAAAATGACATATACAGAGTAGTACAACAATTTATTATAAATATAATCTAAACTGGAATTAACAATAAAAAGAAAGCCCAATATATTATGTGGCCAAGTAAATTAAGAATTTTATTGGTTAAAGAAATTTATATTGCCATAATTGATAAACTAAAAAAACAGTTCAAATCATTTTAAACAAAATGAATTTCCATTGGATATAAGAACCTATCAATAATATATTAATTATTATGAAAAGATTTACTTTACGAACACACAAGTTGCCAAGTACTTTCTTCATCATCAACACCTTGTCTATATAGTCTCATATTACAGTCCTTATCTAACTGGTACCAATATATTTGACCATCTATATCTCGGCCGATGGGAGGAATACGAAGAGAGCGTGCATCATGTTTGTTGACTTCAGTCTTAAATTTCACATTGGAATCAAATTGTAATTCTAACAACCTCTAATGTTAGAAAAAAAAATTCCTGTTACTTAAATCAAAAATATTTAATACATAATTTATAACATTATTAAAATAAAAAGTATATGCTTATTATGTGAATTTGATAATTCAAATGTAATAACTGTAAGAGTGATATTTTAATGAGAGTCAAAATTAGTTAAATTCTTAATAATTGAAAATTAAAATAAAGACTTTGAATACTATAAAAGCGATTTAAATAATTTGTTATATTTTTTCATGTTCAAAACAATCAATATTTCATCAATTACCTTTTTTTTTCTGATGTAGGAGGAGAAACTCCTACATCAGAAAAAAGGGCATAATGTTGCAAAGTTTTTTTTGTCTCTCAGCAAAACAATGATATGTAAAAATGCCTAGACCAAAATGTCTAAAAAAAGGAATCAATATAAGTTACAATCATTTAATTAAGACCATTCAAAGATGCACAGAGGGGTTCACAAAACTAATACAATTAATAACTCTAAATGAAATATTTTATAATAAATTTTTTTAATAATCTTTCAAACTAATTAATTTCAACTTTGTAGATAGGTCTGCAGAATAAGTATTTATTTTTAATTTCTGCATTATAATTCAACTTTAATTATGATTTAAAAACAAAATATTAATCAAAAGAGGCCTTATTTTTTTTTTTACAGTTTGTAAAAACCTAAATGTGGTTTGATGCAAAATATTTTACAAATGTTTTTAAAAGAATATAGGATTTTATACACATTAATAAATTTTTTATTTATTTATTCATAAATTTATATATTAAAATCATTTATAACAAATTAAATATATATATTCAATTTTCTGTATTTTGAGTTTAGGAGTAAAATTTATTAATTAACAAAAATATTACAAAAAATTAAAAATTTTTTTTAACACATTATGGCGATTTATATAATTCTTGCAGAATAAATTGATAGAAAAACATTTAATTTCTAAAAATTATAAAAACTCTAAAAATACTGCTGTGTTGATTAAAAGAATACACTAGAAGTATTCATTTAAAAAAATAAAAATATATATAATTTTTTTTCCAATTATAAGAAGTCAACAGCAAAAAACAATGGTTTATTAAGTTTTTATTTTTATTTATGATGAAATTGATTTGGGCAGTTTAAATAAATTATACATTAGTTATACGTTTTTAAAAGATGTAAAATCTTACATAAACAGAATATGAATACAGTGTTATATAGCCCAATAAAAATTATTAAGGATTAAAACATATATGAATATCAATTTTTACATCAATATTTCACACAATGAATATCACATCACTATTTTAATTGAACTATTAACTATTAATAAAAATTTTAGCAATACCTTTATCTAACATTAATTAATTATGATAGATAAAAAATTTGTGAACATACCTTAAGAACTTCTAATTTAACGGAGAGTTTGGCTTTTTTATATCCGAATCTTTCCAATTCCCAAGCATCTACACTAGAATACTCATGACAAAACTACAGAAAAGAAGAATCACATATATACCTAAATCACATTAAAATTTTAAACAAAAAAAAAAAAAATAAAATAACAATGTTAAAAGTGTCTATTTCAGGAGGAAATTAAACTCACTTTGATTAAACATTTCTCCCATCTTTCTTTAGTGACCCGTTTCCGCCCCCGTCGTAACAGATGAATGTGCAGCTCTGCCAAGTCTTCATGGACTATATAAACATATATAGCAAATAATATACATAAACAAAAAAAATAATCAGTTATTGCTAATAACAAAATTCTTTGATTTTCCTAAAAATTTTTTTTTCAGTTTATATATTTTTAAATAAGGTATTTAAAATTTGCAAATAATTAAAAAAAATTTTGAGTACAAAATAATTTTGAAACAATTACAATAAATTTATAAAGTTATTAATATATTTTTCTAAAAACAATTTGTACTGATATCGATTGTTAACCTTCTTCACTCAAAATATAAATTCCCTTGGTCACATATATACCATATCCTAAAAGAAATTTATGTATTTTTATTATTTGACATACCAACAAATTCCAATTGTTCTGATTTATGTATAGTTGCTCTCCCCCTCCCCAAAAAATGAGACAACCTTAACTAACTCATGCAATTATCAGTACATCATCATATAAGTGGTATCAAAGAAAATGCATTTAACTAACTTATGGTGCAATGTGATTGATTAACAAAATAAATTAACAAGGGTAATTAACACAAAATTTTTCCATAACCGAACCGAGATTTTTAGAGCAAATGATTCAGTAAATACTATACCCGTCAATTTTTGCTACAAAATTCCTATTATTTTAACAGATACTGAAAAGGGTTTGTATTCAAAATTAGAATCACTTCATTCATTAACTAAATATTTTGTTAATATCTTAAAAATTATAATTATGCATTAACACATGAAATATTTGTGATTTTATTAGACAATTATAATAGTTTTTATAGATTCTTATTAATTCAAATTATAATAGTTTTCATTTCATAAAAATATAGAATTCAATTATTTTTCAAAAATTTAATAAATATTCCTATTCCTATTTAAAAAATCAAATATTTAATTATTTTTTATCTTTTTGAACTTGTGCTAATATCATGAGCATAAGCTCATTTGAATAATAGCAGATCAACAATACTTTTGTTTCAATTTGGTAATCAGACCTTAATACATATTTGGTACTTACGTATTAATGCCACCGCAGCTACAGATTTGGCGGTTTTTAAGTGGAGCCAATCTACGCTTAAAATTTTTGTGACAAATCATAAAACATTTTATTTAAAATTAAAACACTTTATTTAAAAACAAAGTAGTCAATGGGATTTTTGGTGAAAAATGGGCTGATATAGATTTTAACATAGATTCGAAACAGTCTCTATTTTGGCGCATTAGCACAATTGGCGCTTCTGCTGTGGTGGCTTTAATACGTAAGTACCACATATTTTCTTGAATATCTCAAAATTTCCAAAACATTTAGATCTTTAGAGTTGAAGACATTATAAAGTCAACCACAAACAGCATTGTTTGTGCTGTAAATTCTTTTTCCACATTGCTATTTAATATTTTTAAAAAATATTCAGAAAGTTTAATTAAAATTATGTTTTTAATTTTAAGAAAAGTTTTTTGTTCAACTAATGCAAAAGTTATATATATATAAAGTAATTAAGTAATTAGAACCCAAGATAATGTTCATTATGTGCAAGTTTCATCAACATTGAGTCGCTGTTTTAATTTTCAAAACTTTTAATCAGATGTCTGCAAAAAAAATTATCGTATACTAATTTTGTAGCTGAATTAAAAGCACTAAAAATCTCAGATTCCATAATGGAAAAATTTCCATTGAAGTTAATTAATTTTGAAAATAAATTACAAATTAAAAACTAAAGTTCTCTTCAGGCCATTTCTAATGATACTATTTTTTTAAAGAACTAATGACAATTATGATTTAATATACGTCCCATTTTTTTGGAGGCGATTGCATATGTTTGGAAAAATAGCAAAATGATTTTTATATAAGTTTAGTTACCTTTATCTTTTAAAAATCTATTTTTGAAGGCTGATATGAGATTGCAAATCTTTATAATACATATATTCGGAAATTAAGTTTGTAGAAGATTTTGGGAATTTTCTATTAAAAATGTCAGAATAGTATACAATAAAAACTTTGCCTATCTTTTGACATCCCAACAAGACAATATATGATTTTCAAACAAGATAATAGAGAAGTACAGATTTTTGCCAATGAACCCTCGGCAGACAAATTCAACCAATTAGATGTTGGCATTGATAAAATTTTTAAATTGATTAAACAATAAACAGAATTACTTTAAGACATTCTGAAATCGGTGTTTTTGAAAATAATTTTGCAATTAAGTAAATAGACCAAACACTCCTAGAATGGATTTTTCAGAAATAAATTTAATTTCAATTAAAATGAAAAATTTGAAGCATTAGCAAATAAGAGGTCTGCGTATGACCTATTGCCATGATAAATGCAAATACATATATCCACATGTATGTACCAGTTTAAGTATTTTTTTTTTTACATGTAATCTATCAGTTTATCTGATAATTTTATATTTAAGATAGATTTAATTATTACCTATTAGTCAGATTTTTTAATGATTTACAAATTCAACTCTTACTACATTAATGTGCAATGTTAGCATAATATGAAAACAAAGGGCATAAATTTGTAGCTCAACATAAAATAGCATCAATAATAAACATTGAGTAAAAGAAATTAACAAACATATTTTACAAAAACAAAATATTTATCTGAAAGTAAAAACTTTTTATATGAATTTTCTAAAACTTAACTGATATTGAAAGTGTCTAAAATATATTAAATGCAAAATTAGAGAAACATGCAAAAAAACAAACAGCACAACATAATATTTTACCAGGTAAAAGTCAAATTTTTTACTCCAATTCTTAGAATAAAAATGAATTACAAACAAATGTTTAAAACAATTTCATTTAAAAAAAAAAATTGCATCAATATTAATGATTTCTTACTATCAAACTATTCAGCACTATTTACTCTGGTGTTGTCGATTAATCATAATTAAAATGCTGCAAATTCAATACACCGAAATTTATATAAATGTTAGAAAAATCATTTAAATTTTATCAAATATTATAAATAATGGAGCATGATTTTGTATCAATAATATTCAATAATCTGAATGTAATAGGATAATTTATTTTAAAATCAGTATAAATTTATAAACTATTATAGTTTTTAATTTTTTAAAATGTTCATATAGAAAATAGTAAAGAGAAATTATTGTATTTGTTTACAATAAAAAAATGTTAATGCTCAATTTTCATAATTAAGAATGTTAAATATTAAGCATCTGTGAAAGATAATTAAAGTTATTTATGCATAATAGATGTGAGAATTATTAAACAATTGTAATTAAATGCTAACTTCTGAACGCGAATTTTAATAAGAACAACACACATACAAAAAAATAAAAACAAAAACATATGGTTTGTTTACAAACAATATTTAAAATGTCCTAAAATTTGTAAATAAAAGCCTAGTGACAAGTGTAATCAAGGTTAATGGCATAACAGTTCATGGAGATTTCCTTTTATTTTAATAAACGTACCGTTTTTGGTATCCTCCAACATTTGCTGAAGGCAAGGAATAGTGACATTAACTCCACATTCATCTCCGAATTTTTCGATAAATGAACAAATGACGGCAAAATCCGGATTCTCATCACAACTCTCTTCACTGGCTGCCATCTTGTTCGGCAAACAGCGAATCGCTTCAAGGTTTAACTGTAGCCGTACCTCAGTTATAAAGATTGTTTTTGAAATTTATCTTTTAAAATGTGACAAATTTGTTTCATAATTAATTGATATCTCATAATGTTGCCTTTGACCTCGCTTGACGCTTACGGGTTTCGGTATTCTGTAAACATAATTTGTTTGTTTTTTACTTTTTTTTTTTCTCTTCATAAATCTGTAACTGTCTCAAAAATAAGGCTTGACTTGAAAAATAAAAAAAAGAATAAATGAATTCTAAACATAAAATATGAGTTTTTAGAATTTGATGATAGAGTTCTGTTATAATAAGTTTTTATTAACATAATTTAAAGAGATTAAATATTTTATAAAAGATTTGGTTAACAATATGGATGATGCCAAATGTTTAAAAAAAAAAGAAAACTAAAATCGTATGTTTTTATTTGGATAAAAGATTAGTAAATTTTATGTGTGTGAGAAATTTTGTTTGAAATTGTTATTCCTGTTTATTGCAAAATTTATTTCTTCATAAACTTGTACTGTGGTAGCACAAGAACATTCGTTTCCTTAGATGTGTTTCCATCTATTTTACCCATTTTTGTTTTAACTATAAATATGCATTATAGTATTAATTATAGTATAGTATTCAGGAAATAAGTATTTATTTCCTGATTTTAGTACATTAAAAGTCTTTTTCTATTTTGTAATATGCTATAATTAAAATTATAATATTAAATAAGCAAACAAAAATAAATCATCAAATAAATCTTGAGTGTAAACGTTTGGCAGCAATACGAGAACCGAAACTTTTGAAATGTGTTGATTAGTATTGTTTTATCTTTTTATGATTACTTTACATATTATTATTTTTGATACTCCAAAATGTTTCAAGAAAGATTTTTTATAAACGTTAATTTGTTAAAATTATTGTGTCTATCTTCGTGAATAAAATTGTTTTTTATTAATAGGTTGGTATGAACAGAATAACACGTATTCTGTGAGTTTTTTTAAATTTTACAAGCAAATATTTTGAAGGTGTTACTACATAAATTACACAGTAAGGAATGATAATGATTATCATTTATGATTAAGATTTTTTTTTAAAATAGTTTTTATGTATTTTATTGTCTATTATTCATTTATGGTATCATTATTGCTTTAGATAGGAAACTGTTCTTTAAGGAATCATAATTTTATTATTGATGCAGTTATAATTATTTAGATTGAAAAATATTTAAAAATCATTATAATGCTGTATCAAATGAAATAAATGTTATCGATTTTAATAATATTATCGTTCCTAGAATACAATGCAACATCTGTTTTTATGATGTGATTAAGGAAAAAAGGAGGAATTAATTTATAAAAATATTAAAAAAAAAAATCATTAGTAAATACTATATGAAAAAAGAAGAAAAACACTATCAGCAACAAAAATTGTATGTGTACTATCAATTAAATTTGTACCATGAAATGATGATTTCTGTAAATAGACCAATGACAACTAAATGTCATGATATTTTAAAACACATCGGAAAATTCTTTACTTAACTGTTCTTAACAAAGTTTTGGTTGGCATTTTGTGGGACAAGGATGCAATGTTAAGGAAGGGATTATTTTAAAATCATATAAACAGATGAACAAGTTCACCCTTCCTTTCATTGGAAGCAATAGACACATTAAGCCTCAAACGATTTTGCTGATATATATATATATATATATTTATATAATTTTATATGCATGTTGAGAATATTTTAATATTGTTGGATTATATGTCGTTGTATTATCATAATCTGTTATGAGTTTGCAGGTAGTTTTGGATTTCATCCACATATTTATTTTTTTTATCATTAAATAAATAGTTATTGGATTATTTATTGTTTGTTTGAATTTTACCAATTTTTTTAAATCCTGATCTTTACATTGATTAATTTCCTTTTATTAAAGGATAATTAGGTACTTTTTATGGTGATGTGATATGCTGTTCTAGCAAATGGGAGATGCACTGTGTCAACAAATATTATAAACAGACGTAAAATAACACTTTTATGTATATGAAGCTAGTTTAATTTGTTGCTGCTAAACTAATAGTGTATCATTTTTATAATTACAAAAAAATGTGTAGTGCTTTATTGAATATTTACTTGAACTTAATATTGAAAAAGAAATTTTATTTTCTAAAGTAATAATTGGAATGGATGAGAAAATGCTATTGTGTGTGTAAAACCTACCATTGCATAAGAATGTGAATTTTCAACAGCTCATTTGTGTAGTACAATGAACATGTGCATCTGTAACATGTTTATTTCTACACAATTGAGCTACTACTATTTCATTGTTCACTGTACTGTACTTGGTTGTGATTTTAAAAGTGAGTGCCGAGGGCACAGCTTTAAGAAAAGTGGAGTGGCAGGCTTAAGCGATGAAAAAAAAGAAGCTGATTATATAAAAATTTTTTTCTGACAGGAGCAATAATTATTTAAGCTCCTTACTTATCAGAACACTATGATTTTAGCTATAGAATCCTATTTAATAACTTCTACTGAACAGTATCTTTGTCGTGAATCCTAGGGCAGTTTGAGTGTAATGAGATAGTTTCAAAATATAAACTACTGAACTATAAGGTTTCATTTGTCATAGATAACAGAATGCCATTTACACCTTCCATTGTTTCAAAAACTCCCATTATTTAATTAAAAAAAATGTGCAAATAAATATACTGTGTT
Source organism: Caerostris extrusa (assembly GCA_021605095.1). NCBI lineage: Eukaryota > Metazoa > Arthropoda > Arachnida > Araneae > Araneidae > Caerostris > Caerostris extrusa. Next base: position 24,158 of record BPLR01015076.1, read on the forward strand.
TAGTCTTCCCTGCAATTATTGACCAATCTATTATTTAATTTTTCAGTGTCCATAGCAGTTCTGTATGCTAAGAAGACATTTTGGTACTATGTATTAATGATACCTTGGCGACAAACTTGGCGGTTTTTAGTGGCACAACTGTCGCCAAGGTACCGTTAATACCTAAGTACCGACATTTTAAAGGAGCAGAATTATAAGTATCAATAAAAAGATTTCTGAAAAATTGAATTTAAATTAATATTATATTCATAAATTTTGCACAGTATTTTTTGTGAACTTATTATATATATAATTCCTTTGTGAAGAATTTTCTTACAACTACTCGAGTTGCTGTCGATGGTCTTTGGTTGTAATTTTCTTCAATTAAGAAAATGTTCAGTTTTTTAAGAGCTATTTTGATGTTAAAAAAAAATGACATAATAGATGCTAGAAGAAATAGTCATGGAAAACCATGATAAAAACAAACTATTTATCTGGCATATTTCATGGAAGTATGAAGTAATCAGTTTCCTGAAATCATTTACAATTTTTTTTATGCATTCATCTACGTATCTATTATAGTGAGTAAAAATTTATATCATTAATGCAGTAAATATTAACATTTTTAAACTATTGTAATTTAAATAATTTTTTTTTTTTTTTATTCAGAAATCATTGTAAAAACTTTTGATTTGACACATAGGAATTGAAAGTGAAGGTAGAAATATTTAAAATTTTATATATACAGCTACAGTGGTGTTCATAGAATATGAGGTCTATGTTTTAGTTTCTCCATGCTCGTTTTTTACTTGGCTGTGCCATTGCAAAATGTTAATTGTTATTCTTTTTCTTTTAAATCGGCTGCAAATTCTTTGTATCTAAACATAAACTAGGAAAAACTAAATATATGCTTTCCTCAAGAAATATTTGTCAGGATACACACATTATTTCCTTAGGTACTTACACTTTTGAATCTGTACTTAGTTTTAAATACTTAGGATCAGAAATTGATTGACATAATAATATCTTACCTGAAATAAAAAGCAGAATTGTGTCTGTCAATAAGGCCTTTTTTATGTGTTAAGAAATCTGTTTAAATCACACTTCATATGCAGAAAAACTAAATTCTTGTTATATAAAACCCTTATTAGACCTATTTTGGTCTATGGCTCTGAAACATGGACTTTAACAAGATTTAATGAGGCCCATTTAGGTATATTTGAGTGGAAGATTTTAAGGGCTATTATTGGAGGTATTAGGGAAAGTGATTCTTGGAGAAGATGGAGTACACGGATATTTATAAATGCTATAAAGACCCAGATGTCATAAAATTTATTAAGATTGGTAGATTAAACAGAATTGCTTCTGTATTTAGAATAAATGATTTAAACCCTGTAAAAAAGCTCGTTTTGGCAAAGCCACATAAGCAAAGAGAAAGAGGATGACCCAAGTTGCAATGAATAGATACAGTTGAAAAAGATTTTATTGTACTAAAGGTTAAGAATTGCAGAACTGTTATCACACAGAGGAATGCATTAAAATTAAATTAATTAAAATTTCTTCGATGGAAAGCCTTAGCCCATCCTGGGCTGCCGTGCTATTGATGATGCTGATGTTATTCTTTTATAGCTTTTAGATCTGTCTTTTTTATTCTACTGGTTTTCTTTTAGTACTTTTAAAACAAAAATATTTTTTAAAAAAGTAGGCAAACATTTCTTTCTCTGCATTATGGAACTAAAAATTCATAAATTTTATGTGCAATGTAAATATATTAAATTTGATATGATATGAAATGTATGTACAATCATTGGAAGGTGACTTATAGATTAAAAATGAATAAATAAAATAATAACTTAATATATAATATAATATACTTTACTTAAATATAAACTCATTATTGCAATGATTTATGTCAAGCTTTCCCTAGTGCAACTATGAGGATTTCTTGATGTCAGTTTTAAAAATCAAGTTAGAAGATCCTATTATATTTAATCTAAGCATAAAGTAAGGCTTAAATGTGACTAAGAACCAATGAAGCATATTTAGATTTACATGACAAGTGCTAACTTAGTTTAGAAGGGTTATAGGGAACATAAAACATTTTCTTGGAATGGATGTATATTTATTAGTATCAATTATAAAATTTTCATTATCATTAATTACCCGTGTTTTCTATCAGAATATTTTTTTAAAAATGTTTTCTAAAATTCTGTATTGTGTTTTTAAAGTGGGAAATTGAAATCTTAATATTAAATATTTTTTAAGGATGATTCAATTTTAACGATGAAGATTTTAAAGATAAATGTAAAAAATAATTTTTAATATTTCAATAAAAAGATAATAAAAAATTAGATAAATGTTCTTTTATTTAAGGAATCTTCTTGATGAAAAATAAATTAAAACTAAAGAATTAATCATCGTAAAAATCATATACTTCAGTATAAAACTAGACGCTTTATGGTATAAATAAATGCTTACTGATGAATAATTTGATTGGTGAGATTTTTTTTTTTATTACATTTATTTGATTTTGAAATTTCTCAGCATTGATATTTTGTAATTACTAAGTAACTAATTCTAGTAATTAAAAAATATCATTATTCAAAATTGTGATTAATTAATACTTTAAATTAAGAATTTTTTTAATAATTAGAATTATTTACAAAGAGATAAGTAATAAATTATATCAACAGTTGAATAAAGTAAAAAAAATCTGCATGTTTTTATTTTGAAATGAATTTTTATTACTTTAGTTCATTGAAAGTTAAAAGAATCACCTCTGTGTTTAATTTTCATATTAAATAAAATATATTATGTATTATGCATAGTACATAAGGTATTTTATGTCATATGTATATATTATCCATTGTATATCTTTTGTGAAAATGCAAATATTTTGTAGTATTCACATTTTTATAAGACTTCTTTATCAGTTTTTAATTAAAAGTATTTTTTTTTTTTTTTTTTAGTAGATACAATGGGTAAAAAGCATGGAGCTAGAAGTAAAACTACGGCACAGAATATTCAGAAACAAGCTCCTGAAACTGGAGCTAAGAGCAAGAACATTCAATCTAAGGTAATAATTTATGAAAAAAATTTAATATAGTTCTTTTTATAACATAGATAACCTCATGGAAAAATTATTGATTCATGTAAAATTAATCTTAAAATAATCTGTATTCAGAATTTTGAACTGTCTTAAAATTTAGTTAATAATTTTACTTAAATGAGTATGATGTAAAATAAAAGTGAAATGAAAATATATTGGTAATAGCTAGCAGCCTGCTTAAATCATATATCTTATAATTTTTATTTTTCATTATGTTATGCTTTTTATATGTTTTATGTAAAATGAAATTTGACTTGTAAAAGTTATTTTAATCTTTGATATTAATATTGATTCTAATATCAACAGTTTTTGTTTGCAATTAAGTTGTCTGAGCCTCATTCTATTTTTTTTTCCATGTATCTTTAATTTTTACAGTGGATTTATTCAAACTAAAATTTAAAGATATATATATCTAATATATAAAATTCTCGTGTCACAGTGTTTGTTGCCAAACTCCTCCGAAACGGCTCGACCGATTCTTATGAAAATTTTTGTGCATATTTGGTAGGTCTGCGAATCGGTCGTAATCTATATTTTAAACAACTAAGTGATAAGGGTGGCCCACCCCTAAATATTTTTTAAAATTTCTTTGGCAAACCATTGTAGTGGCAACAATCGTTTAAAATCTACCATTGAGAAAGGCGCCAATCTTGCAACCCTGAATTTTCGCCAATTTCTTTAGGGTTGCAATACTGCAATTAGAGGAATTCGTAGCTTTATTTTTCGAACAATATAATGACTATTTTATTGCTATTTCGATAAATAATTGCAGAATTCTTATTTGCACTAATTTCATCGTTGAAGTAAAAAGTTTGTTTCCACCACAGACGAAAGATATACCACAATAAAAGAATGGCGCTGTGTCTCGATGCCTGTACGACATAACCGTAAAATTCTCATGTTCTGAATATTATTGTTTTATGTACTACTTTTAAATTTTGTGAAAATTATATTGTATGAAATTTATATTATTTCTATGAGAAATAAATCAAATGTATGTAAGTATTACCTATTTTGATTATCAATATTTTTTTATTTTCTAAGTTTGAATTTGAATTGAATAAAATATATTGAATGAAAAGTTGTGAATCAAAACATTGAACTTTTCTATGCTTAAAGTTTGTCAACATGTGTTGTATTTGATTAAGAATTCTAAAAATGAAATGTGATCTAACAAGATAATATAATATAGACAATATAATTTTAAAGAAAGATGATGAATTTTAAGGATTTTTGGAAAAGTGTGAAAATGAAGTAAACTCTGCAATTATTTGATATAATGATAACATTAAAATTTTATAAAAGGTATTATAATAGTTGCAAGTTGAAAATCAAGGACATTTTATTTTAAAAACTTTTTGTTATTTGAAAAACAAAGAATTTGAGTGATTTAAATATTGTCGAAGAAAAAATTGATAAATGGTACTTTCAGTTGGAAGTTATTTAAAGAAAACAAAACAAATAAATAAGTGTTTATATTAATAAAGGAGAATTTAGAGCTCAATAACATTTTTATGTATGTACATTTGTTTTTATTTATATTTAAAAGTTGGTTTTAATTATTTCTTATTTGAATTTTTATGCATTTTGTATTCATTCAAAACATCACAATAAAAATATTTCTGTTCTAAATGCTTTGAAACTTCATGTAAAAGTTTTCTTTATATGTATGAAAGGAATAGAACATGGAAATTAACCTAAATTCATAAATTATTTTTATTTTAGTTTTTAAACTAAGAATTTTTGTAAATTTGTAAAAAAAAGTTTGTGTCGACAAACTTTAAGCATACAAAAATGTATAAATAATTGAGATATAAATTTGAAAACAGTATATTACCTACATAAGGATATTCCCAGCATAAAAATACTTGCAAAGGAAAAACTATCCATGTTTTATTTATTTTTGAATTATAAAATTTTGCAACAATATCACATTTTTGCAATGTTTATCCATATTTTAAAGAATAAATTGTATAAAGAATAGTTAAAGTTGATATTTTTATGTGAAATTCAAAGGTTTTGAATATATTTAATCAAAACACTTGCAAAAAGGCTAAATATTTTAAATTCAGGTCATTTCATATTAAAAAGCCTTTGCAAATAGCAGGAAGTTGTAAAAAAGTTTGTCGAGCAAATTTTAACTTTTTCAAAACAAAGCTCAGAAAATATTTACAGCTTTAAGGAAAAACAAAACTATATTTTTTAATAAATAAGACTATGAACTTGATAATTCAATGGCATTTTAATATATTTACAAAATTTTTAAAAGTAATATATGTAATTAAAAGTTGTTTTTAGCTTTTTCTCAGAATGAATTTTTATGCTTTTTGTTTTCATGTGAAACACCATAAGTAATTTTGATCCAAATGCTACAAAACTTTGTATTTATGTTTTTCATAAATATTTACAGGGAATAGACCTCTGAAATGATTATAGCTACATAAATATTTTTTATTTCAATTGTTAAACTTGGAATTACATGCAAATTTTGGAAGAATTTTGTGTCGACAGCATTTAAACTAGCACAAAATAATAAATAATAAATTTACCAGAGGTCTATTCACTGTAAAATGTTAGTACAAACAAATACAAACTTAGAAATTTAAAAAATATTGATTTGATTTCAGGTTTTGTAACAGTATCAATTTTTGGCCATTTTTACCCTTATTTTAGCTTATAAAAATTAAAAAAAAAATAATAATGAAATTTTTTTATGTGAAATCATTAGTTTTTAGATACATTGAATCCAAAAATGTGTACAAAGATAAAAAATTTCAAAAAATTCCTTCGAAGGTGTTCGTGTACCTTAAACGATCGTTTGCATTTGTATTTTATTGTGAATTTTTTTTAAAGTCTTTTCTATCCCGATTTTATTTTAATAGTATTGTATTTTTTCAATGATCATTTTCAGTAAACGACCACCAAAAAAATCTAGCCTCAGAATCCGTGTTTCTCCCACGGGCAGCTGTATGTTGCATGCTCATGTGTTCGAAAAACCATCGAATTTATTTATTTCGACGAAAGACAGACTAACAAGAAATATTGTTCATCGCTTAGTTCTTAGTTAAATGAAAGTAATGATTATTAAAAATTATATTACATAAAATAATTATAAAACAGTGTTAAAAATCAACATTATCTACCTCATTCATTAAATTAATAAAAATTAGACATTTTCTATTCGTTGAAACTTAATTTGATCTTTTCATCATTCTTTACCAATCACTTTCTTAACAATACCAATTATAGTATCTAATAATTGAACGAAATATTACAAGAAAGCCACAGCAACGCGTGGTGGGTCTTCTAGTATATATATATGATTGAAAGATATTAAAAAAATTATGTAATATATATACATATAAATGTTTTTTTTTTTAAAAATAAAATCTAGTTATAGTAATGCTTTTTGAAATTATTTCTTTAGCAATAGTTATATTTATTGCAATAAGTTTGTTCATTTTTATTCATGCTGTCTTACAAAAAACTGACAAATTAAAAAATAATGATAAAAATGCAGGGAAATAGATAGTGTTCTAGAGTAGCATTAAAATAATTCAAATATATAAAGTAAAAAATATAAATTACAGCAAAAATGAAAAACAAATATAATTTTAAATAAAGTAAAAGTAAAATTTCAGTAAATTGTTAAAAATGGTTTTAAAAATATAATTATATTGATATTATGTAAAAATAGACAAAAAGTAGAAAAAAAAAAAAATCAATTGAAATGGGCTGATCAATTTTCTTTTTTTTTTTTCTCCCCAAGAGATAAATAGATATATCATTAGATAAAGCTATGTTATTGTAAATAACTGTAGATTTTCCTGGAAGATTAGATAAAAAATTTTTTCATTTTATCAAAATAATTTATGTAAAGAAGAAAAAAAAAAAAAAAAAAAGATTTTTCAATAAGAAAGGAAGGAAAAAAATGTAAATGCAAGAGAAATAAGTTTATTTTGAATAATTTCTATTTTATACAATAAAAAAAACCAAACAAAATTTAGAACACATTACAATCCTTTTAACAATATAGCATAAAAGGATGACTTTAATAAAAGTAAATTTCCATGATGTTTTTCTGTTTTAAAAAAAAATGTTTACATGTATTATAAGTAATTTAACAGCATTTGTGTGACTGCAAAAAAAAAAAAAAAATTTTTTTTTAAAGAGGATAGTTGAAATCAAAAGTAATAACTTATTTTTAGACAATTAGCCAGCTTGCTGAATTTTAAAAGTTCGCAAAATTTTTTTGTTCCTTACTACCACATATAATGTCAGTTGTAAAAGAAACATAGAAGTTTTTTTAAAAATTTTCGACCTGACTTGCGGTGAAAAATTAAAAAATATTTGTTATTTTAGCTTAATCTCTTATTTTTAATAAATACTAAAACCTAAAAAGCATATTTAAAAAATTTTATAAGCATTATTAACTTTTATAATTATTAATTTTTGCTAAATAACCATTGCATTTTTATTAATTTCATTTCTTTTACTTTTGCATGAAATAAAAAAAATATTATTAAAAAAAGATATCTATATAAAAGTATATATTATCTTTATAAGTTTATTAAGCTAGTTTAAAAGATTAAAAATCAGGCATTAATTTATTAATTATTTAAGAGTATAATTTTGTTTCTTCCACAAGAATGGGAATTATGATGGTTTTTGTAATCCAACAAAAAGTTCAAGTGTTGAAAAGAGGGATTCTTGGGATATACCTGAAAATACAAAAGCCCTTCAAAATACACTAGTGATGAACTATGGGGATCTCTTCCAAGCAATTCTTCTGAATGTGAGAATGCATGGGTAAATAATTGTTGGTTTTGACATTCTTTTTTTTTATTATCAAACTTGATTTTTAAAAAGTATAATTTTCAAAAATTTATTTAATGTAATAATAATGAATAAGAAGTTATTTTTTTTAAAAATTAATTTATTCAATGGTACTTTTTTCTTGATGTTATGTTTGAATGCTTCATGTAATATTCATTGATTTTTAGAGGCTGAATTAAACTTTAATATTTGATTTCTTCTGCATTTTAAAATTTATTTATTATTTAAACATAATTTAAAAAAAAAATTCAAAAAGTAATAAGCAAACAATACAGTAGGAGAGAAATAAATATGTAAATGAATATACTCCTGAACCTTTTCAGAATTTTTTTTTTATTTTAAATGATATATATATTTTTAATAGGACAGACTAATTGATGTGACATTTGTAAAAATGGTTATTGTTTTAATAAATTGGGAAATATAAAAAGCGTTATACATTAAGCAGTTTTGATTGTGTTTCTTATCCTTCGAGATTAGCGCTCTGGCCATTGGTACTAAAGGCTCCAGGTTGAATCCTGGCGGTGGCTTGGATGTTTGTTGGTAGTTTGGAATCCACGTTAAATCAGGACCTGGTCTGTTTAGCCTAAAGTGTGCACAAGATGACTGTAGAGCGACAAAACAAACCAAACTATCCTTGAGATTATCATCCACTACGACTGACTCTTTTTAACTTGTTTTCCGTTGGTATACTATGTACTTGTTAAAATTCTTTTTTATTTGTTATTAATGCCCTAAACTAAAGTGACATTTTATAATTTTTAATAGTATTTTACATTATAATACTAAAAAAAAAAACCACATTATTAAAAGATAAAATTTACATACTTGATATAGATCATAAATATTCAGTGAAAGAACTAGGGTAAAAACAAAACTGGTGATATTTTTTTAGAAATAATGTTTATTAAATGCATATAAAAAAACTTTATTCCTGAAAACAAGAACGCATTTATTAAACATTCAAAGAAAAAAAATATTCAAAATCATGAAATTCAGAATTACCCAAATCTGAAAGGAATAAATTTGAATATTCATCTGGCAGTTTATTATCATTATAATCAGTAGATAGAAGTGAATCTTGAAAAGTTTTGCAGTTTTTAGTAATTTTGTCTTTAGAAAGCAGAAATATGGGTACAAAAAAAAAGATAGGGAAAGGGAAATTTACTCTCGCATTCTACATATAATATATCAAAATTTGTTTACTAGAATTTAATAATAGATAATCATAAAATAGTGATATTATCTATTACCTTTAAATTAAATCATTTTAAAGTTGTGTTTTAAAATTAATTTTAACAATTACTTTCTTGTGGTAAAAATAGATAATTTACACTAAAAAATTCCAAGGTTCTTTAAAATATTATAGATAAGATAAGAAACCCACAGATTATAGATAAGGAACTACAGCACTACACTATTGCATTTTTTAAATTTCATTCTATTCCTAAAAATAATTGTAAAGTCAATAATTTTTTTCCCAGTAGACAAGTCATTTTGTAAAGTAGATGTAATATTTGTATTTTGTTATTCAATATAATTTTTGCCTGCCCTAGTAAATTTTTATATATTTAATGTGTATAGTTTTTTCACTAATATTCAGTTTAGAATTCTTGAATAATTTGTCTATATTTTAATAATAATATATATGTCTCATGCCGTTATCTCATTTTTAGATTTTTCTATTTTTAGAAGGATTTTCAAAATATTTTAATTATTTAAATTTTAAAAAGCAAATTTAGGTTACTTTTGGTTTATACCTATTGAATTTATTATTCATGATAAATGTATGAATATTACATGGGCAAATAAGGTTGAAAATATTTATGTTCAATTATTCCTTTAATTAGTTATTATTTATTTTGTGTTCTAAACATGTGTAGGATGTGATGTGCTATGATATATGAAAATTTCTAAAATTTTTTGGAATATTAAGCCTATTAAACTCATGCAATTTACATTCTGTATTATACAACATAAATAAACTAATGTTTTAATTTGATGTAGACAATAAATGATAGTTTTTTAACTATGTAAAATTCTTGTAAATTTACATTTCTAAAACAGTTTTTTATTTATTCTATGTGTCTTTGCATTCTTATTTTTCTGAAGTATTTTATTTAACTTCCAAACCTTTAAGAGAAAACAACAAAATTATGCTTATATTTATTTTTTTATTTTTCTCTTATTAAAAATCTTGTTTTCTGATTTCTTTGCTCTTTCACATTATAAATATCCCATTCCTTCTTTAATTTGTCTATTATAAGAGGGCAAAATGAAATTTCTTTATAATTAGAATAAAGGATTTAATTTTTAATTTTTGTTTATATAATTTTTAAATTTGTAATTGTCATTTGCTAGTAATTTAACATTTATATTATTTATTTGTTAATTAATGAAAAATGATTTTTATTACATTTAAAAAATGTGACTAGCAGTCAATAAAACACTGCAATAGCAATAAATACCTACTTCAATTATGTTAAAATTATTGAATAAATGATTAATTTTAGGAAAAGGTGATTCTAATAGAAATAAGGGAGCTCATACAAATAGAGGAAATAGAACTCTTCCATTAGTCGGAGCCTCTTTTCCTTGGGATGATAGTGAAGATTTCCCTGCATTGCGTATGTTGCTTTTAAAAATTTTCATATTTAAATTTATAATTAGTTGTTTCATACTATGTTCATTTTCTTGATATCAAGTTATGATCTTCTTTATTTTTCTCAGGAATAAGAATTTCAATTAATTCCTTAAAAAGGAATATAGACTTTTCACTTATATCTCTAAACTTGCAATTATTTTAATTTTGAACTTTGAAAAGTGTTTAATTTTTTTCTGTTCATTAAAAAAAAAAAAAAAAATCAGTTGAATGCATCTAAATGTTTCAAATATATATTTTCATGTAGAATTTCTTTTTCAAATTCTTCAACGGAATTAAGAGATAATAAAAATTTTAACTGTTGGAAAATACTTTTTACTAATTATAATATTTAAAAATAATTTGTTTAAAAATGTCTAAGAATTGTTCATTAACAATAATTATTTGAAATAAAAATTAATTCTGCCTATGTTTTGCTGAAACAGTGAAGCTTTAATTATCTTTTATTTTTGAATTAAAAATATTGCATTTAGTATCTATATGAATTGTTAATACTCTTAAAGAAAATAATTTTGAAAGTATAGTTTCCGACATCTACTGATTACCTTTACACAATTATATTTCCTACTGTGAAAGTTTGTGGATAATCAAGTTTACAATGAGTACTCATTATAACAATTCATTAGTACAATTACTCATTATTAGTAGAGAAAACTTTAAAAGTATGCCCAAAATTATTCATATTCATATGTATATATTTACCCCATCAGATAAACATCCAAACTATAAAGATTTTTCCTATTCTATTATTAAATCCGAAATATGTGTATTTATTAAAAGACTCATTTCATTGAATTCTATCTAAAATATTTATTATTGAAGGCAATCTACTTAATTCTATATAAATAATACCTTTTTTGTTTGAATATATGCAATTATGCAAATGAGTTTATTATAAACTACTATGTATAATGATTCATTTGTTTTTATATAGAATATTTATTAAAAGTCTCATGTAGAATAATTAAGTTCTGTTTAATTAATAAGTTAACATTTCAAATATTCCTTGTGAAAAATGCGTTAATATCGAAAATTACTTTGTTGAAACTTGGTTTTCTACTAATACAGCAATCCGATTATTGGCATCAATATTTTTAATCATAAATAAATATTATTATTATAGGAAGTATTAAAAGTTTTAAATCTTGAAAAAATGTAAATATTAATTGTTACATTTTTGTAATAAATTATTGGTTACTAATTATTATATTTTAAATAAATTATCAAATTTAGGTGGATTAGGCATTTATGAAAACTTGACAAAGTTTATATATGAGATTATTTTGCATCAAAAATAATTCAATAATAGACTTAATTTTGTGGAACTTTCATTAAGTTAAAATTAAAATTTTTGTTGAAATTTGTATTATTCAAAAGATAATGAATTGTTTTGTCAAACATCCAAAACTATTTGCTGCCAAACTTAATTTGTCAAGAATTGTTATGCATTGTTCGGACGGGAAAATTTAGACATTTCAAAAATTAAAAAATTTAAAACATCTTATTTTATAAAAAGTAAAACAATGAAATTTTGCAATCAGTAAAAATGAAAATTTGTTGCATTGATATGTAAATATGTTGAAACAAAAATTATATTAATTTTTTATATGTAAAAGAAATGGGAACTTGACTTAATTTTTGTCTTTACAATTTTTAATTTAAAAGTGAAATTTGTTTTGAATATGGCATCATATTAAATGTAATTAATTTTTAAAAAATTTGTATAAGATTAACAAAATTCCATAAGTGAATTTTGCTTATACTGCATTTAATAAATAAATTGAAAATGTTCATTGCAATAAAAAGTCATTAAATAATGGCTTGCAAAATTTGTTTTAGACAAATGTTTTTATTTTATAGTTGCATTGCTTAAAAGCTCTAAGTTTTTACTTTAAATTGAGAATAAGTTAAACAAATCGATTAATAAACAGGCCAGATGTCACAGTTTAAAAATATATTTGAGCGTCAATTTTACGTTTTTGGCACAATGGGAATAATCTTTGCCATATAATTGCTAAAGGGAAACAAAGTTAAAATTTCAAACACCATTAAAATTTTTTTAAAACTATTACAATATTTAAAGACTTGTAACTCGCTGAGTATTTCAGAGGAGATATGCATACATAGATATGCTGAGAAATTTTAGACAGTTCTAGAAAATAAAGAATTAAAGCATCTTTGTGAATATTTAACATTTATTTTACAAAATTTGTAATGCAAAACAATACTGAACTGTAAAAAAAAAAAAAAATTAATAAAATTTTAAATCATTTGTTCTGTGACTATTCCCAAATTTGATGGAACTATGCAAAAAAAATTCAAATATTTATATTTCAATGTATAACTGCATCAAAGCACTAATGTCTATTATTTTAATAATAATAATCTTTTTATCTAATTATTTGTATAAATGGCATCCATGTGTAAAAAAAAAAAAATTGTGAGACATTCTATATATGATATTGTATTTCTTTGCCACATATTCATGAAAAAAGATTAGAATCAATTGAACATTTATGTTAATAAATTATAATTTTTTGTACCTCTTGAATATTTCTGAAATCATGATTTTTTTTATTTATAGAAAACAATGTACCCATTGTAGAAAATGTTTGGGTAAAGAGAAAAGAAAAGTTAGAAGGAAGAAAAGCCATGCAACCATCTAATCAAACAGAAGAGGAATTTATGATCCAGAAGGCAATTGAATTAAGCAAAATGGATGCTTTAGAATCGGAAGATAAAAAAAAGTATAACCAAAATTTAATGATTTATATTTTGTATTATTCATATTTATTATTTTTATTATAGGTATTTTATAAATGTTAAATTGTTTTGTGGCTAATATGAATATCTTTATTAATATAATAATAAAAAAAAAATACTAAAATTGTCTAAAAATACGGATTTTAATTGTTAAAAAACATTGTGTTTCTTAATAGATTAAGCTGTTTCAAACGCTATTTTGAATTAATTTATAATTTTTACTTTCAATTTTTTATTTGTAATTAAAAATATTTTAATGCTGCTAGTATTAGTTTAATATATCTTGATTTTGTCAAAATTATTTATTTTTTATAATTTTACAATTACCTGCCAAATCCTTCATGCTAGTAATATGTTAATTGTGGATAAAAAAAAAGTCTTTGTAACTAAGTGATAAGGAAATATGTTTCTTTTTGGTTTGTAGGATACATGGTTAGAATTGCTCTATTGCTTTTTTTTTCTGTGTCTTTCAAGTAAATGATATAATTTTTTTGCTAACATAATTGTTTTTATCATCAATTTGTGATAAAGATAGAACACAATCAGTAAAATGACAGGAATCTACATAAGAGTACAGAATACAGTATGCGGTCTTTAATTTGACATTCAATAATTATTCTCTAATCCAATGCCAATGGAGGCATTTGTTTTTTAATTTTTCATGTGGATTCAGACATTTATTGACATTTATTGACCTTAAGTCCCAACACAGTACTGTTTGTATTTTCTTAATGGTATTTTCATCATTTTTGCACCAGATATAAAAGGGAAATTTTAAGAAACATGTAATGCCAGAAATAGCAGAGCAATTAAATTATTAGATAACTGTATCATTCATCTTTGTACTTTTGATTAGATTTCCAATGAAATTTTGTAGATGACCTTCCACCAAATGTCATCATCTTTGATTGCCAAGGATCAGGTTGTTATTCAAATGTAAAAGCGTTTTGATAGAATATTTTTTATGCAGGCTTCTTTGATATTGATTTGACATTGAATACTTCCAAAAAGGAGTTAATGCCAAAGATGCATTTTTGTAATTGTCTTACTATGAAATCAGGCAAAGGAAGTGACTCAACAACAGTGCTAGTGCAAACTTTGGTCTAATGATGAAGACACAAATGTCGAAGTTTCCCAAATGTTACCTGTGATAATCAAAAGTTGAAACTAGATTTTGCTAGAAAATATGTGAAACAACCCTTTCACAACTGTTCCCTTATAGAGATCTCGGATTAGACTGAAATCAAAGAAATGTATTAGTGATCGAAGAATGAGTGATGAGCAGATTATTACACAGCTTCATGAACCCATAAGAAGTCCAGGTCCATGAGATAGAATCAGGTGAAAAGGAGGGAGCCATGAAAGATGAATTCTCATGTGTGCAGACTTCTGCTGCGTTAAATATGCATTTATAAAATTTTTCCAAAAATTATCATATAATTATGCCAGAACTGATAAATTTATGAATAATTTAAAATGATTATTTCGAAGAAATCCGAATCCTGGAAGCAACATATCAAATACTTTTTTATTTCATGTGCATTTTCCTTGCTATAGAGTATCTTTCTGCAACTTGTTTAAACTATCAGTGTACTATATTGATTTTTTTGTCAATTCAAGAGTATGTAATTACATTTAAAGTTTAATGTTTTGAATTTAATTTTGTTATTGCTAGAATGATGATATTTATTTTAATGCTGCTGTTGATAGATATTTGTATTGTTGCCACAAGTTCAGAATATGTAAACACATTAAATATTGATGTTTTACTGTCTAAATTATTTTCCTAGAGTGATTTATTTCTGGTATCTTTTTTTTAAAACTATATTGATAGTCAGAAATACAACAAAATCATTGATATGGCCTGGCCACTATCCTAAACTTTCCAAATATAAATATACTGTTACTAAACATATAAGTTACTGTACTTTTTAATATTAGCATTTCGTCAGTTTATAAAATTTTTTCTGTGATATTAATCTTTTTTTTTTTTTTTTTTTTTTTTTTATACTTTTATTACATTGGCTTTCATCTGTAAATTTATGATTGCATAACTGTAATTGGAAGCCATTTAAAATTCATGTATCACAGGAAAATGATTTTGTAAAGTTATAAATGTTCAATGGCAAAAGGTTATTTTCAGACAGTTAGAAAATTTTAACTTCTCATGTGAAAATGCTATTTAAAATATTTTGATCATAAAAAAAGATTTTTGATTTTATTGATTATACCAAATGCACAATTTATTAACACTAGAATTTTTTTTTTTACAAGATTCAAGAATTTTTAGATTTGTGAGCTCAGATTTAAAAATTTTGAAGATGTAAACATGAAACTATTTTTCCAAGTTATGAATTTTTTTATTTATTGTAATATAGTTGAATTATTTAAATTTTTATTCAATAACTTAAATTTAGAGCTTACCATATGAAAAATGTTGATTTTCTTAAGTATTTGGATCATTAAAATGATAAATTATTTAAATTTTTGTATTAAAATTGCAATTACATACTGTAAGAGTACTAACAGCTCCTTGAAATTTTTATGAATTTTAATCTTAAAACCTTGTTTGAAATAAAAATTAATTATTTTAGTACAGTATATGAAGTAAATTAAATTTAATAAAAAGAAAATATAATTCTTAAGAAATTTTTGTTCAATCAATTTTATGATAAGTAAATAAAAAATTGATTGTTATTAACAATCAATTTTTATTTACTTTAATTTTTTTTTTTTACTTTTTTATTTACTTTTCTTTAAAATATTATTAATAGCCAGTAAATCATCTTTATTAATTTGAATTTGAAGAAATTGTGTATTTTTAGCATAAAAAACCAAACCAAGAGCATATATTTGTTATCATTGGCCTGTATTTTAACAATTTTTATTTTATAATAAGATTTTATTTCAAATTTTAATAATTAATTTTTTTTTTTACTGTCCATACATTGATTGAAATAAATGAATCATTTGGATTTTCATTTTCTTTCTTTTTTAGTTTTTAATGTTACAACTTTTTTTTTTTTTTTTTGTCTTTTTTGTGTCCTTGTTTAACTAGCAGTTTTATTTCCAATATCTGGAGATTAATACTTTTTTGTTTCATATTATAGGAAATTGGAGCAAAATATGAAATTCAAATGGCTTTTTGCAGGCTGATCACTCAAATCATTTGCTGAATTTCATACTGTGGATGAGTTAGCTGCAATAAGAAATTCATTAGGATCAGATGATTTAGTAGATATTCCAAACAGTATCGAAGAGAAAATGTATTTGACAATCACCAAGAATATGTTGACGATGGCTGGTCTTCAATAAAAAGTAAAAAAACCCAACTTGAAAATGTGGGAAAAAAAAACATAATGAAAAAGATCTGTCACAGTCTTCAAACTGTAAAAAAAAAAAAAGAATCAAATAAAAGTGAATTTCAGTTTCCTGAACATGAAGAAAATCAAGAATGGACTGATGAAAATAAATTTGAAAGTATTAAAGCAAAAATTTAAAGAATAAAAATGAAAAAACTGAGTTTCATCTACCGAAGATTAGCAATAATATG